>JAUZSU010196499.1:0-11836 GCA_034780255.1 Parotocinclus maculicauda | reverse complement strand
ACACACACACACACACACACACACACACACACACACACACACACACACACACACACACACACACACACACAAACGGACACACACACGGACACAGAGTTTGTCTTTTTGTCATTGTGGGGACTTTCCATTGTACTTTAGCCAAGCCCAGTAAGGCTGCATTAACAGTTACACCTAACATGATCTTAACCCTTAACCTCAGTAAGACCTTTCTTATTAGGACCAGCATAATGATATATACAATTGACCACACACAAACACACACACATATTATTTTTAAAGGGAATTTCCACTGAACTAAATGCAACACTGTTGCCAAATTATGTCATCCCATTAAAAATGAAATATACATAGAGAAATCAGGCAAAGACATAATATTACTTTGTTCACACTCACAAACATTCAAACACAGTGGGTTTGGTGTACAGTCTGAACTGTGCGCTTTCACACTGCTTCTCTGCTGCTTTGAAGATAAGGGTTGGTTTTTGCTCATAAACACTGATTGTGGCCTCGCTTTCCTGAGATTTTGATTTATTTACAGAGTTGTGCTCAGAGCAGTCGGGTCCCTCTTCCTGCCCTTTTCTGGCCATGTAACTGTCGCTTTATTATTGGAGGCAGGAAAACACACCATGAAACATATGAGCCACCCTTAGTTCACCTCAAGGCCCAATAGAGACAGATTGTTGCAGACAAATGCCCTACAGGCTACTTAATGAAAAAGATACCAAAAGGTTCCAGTGTTCAAGTCAAGTTGGTTTATTGTCTACCTGTCAAAAAGTGTACAGTATATAGTGGGTTAAGAAGTTATACTTTCAATACTGTGGTGCAAAAGGATCTACATAGCATTATATATCAGATTTACAGTTTAGGATTCTTATCAGCAAACAACTATTTTATAGACTTCCTCATGATTCCAACAGACATTATATTAGTATAACACAACAACTATTCCCCATATCGTCCTATGTCCAAATTTTGGGGACCCTGCAGATAGGGGTTAATGGATGCTTATCCTTACAGAGAGAACCACAAAAGAAATAATGAAAGTGGGCAACTGTACTATTACAGAGTGGACAAAGTTCACACACACACGTGCACGCACACACACACACACACACGCACACGCACACATGCACCACAGCACAACACAAACATGTGCTTCCTTCGATAAAGTCAGCACTGCCACAATCTGAGGCAGAGGCCCTTCTGACAATATTTGTAAGAATGCACTATATATAGACTGTACTCACCTCAGCTCCTATAGCTCTAAAATGGCAAAAGACAGATTTGTGTGCGCTTACATTATTGACTGGAAATACTGTATAGTTATATTGGTAAATTTTAATTCACTAATGGCATCTATTGCCAATTTTAATTTTGGTCAAGTTAAGCTTGATAACTGGTAACAGTCAACATTGTTCTTTAAGAACTAGTACCCTTAGTCTGGCAATTAAAAGTGAGATAATACTTGAGAAATGGTTATTTGGGCATGTTTACCCAACATTTAACATGGCTTGTTGGAAACAAAAAACAACTTAACAAAACTACTGGATCACTAAAAAAGGTTGAAATTAAAGCTTGTTTATTAGTTTCTAATTTGTTGTTTTAGTGGGTAGCCTAACACCAAGTGGGTAGGGTCACCTCACACCCCAAAGGTCAAGGTTCGATCCTAGTGGTGGATCAACCAAAGTCCTTCCTGTGTGAAGTCTGCAATTTTCCTTGAGCCTGTGTAGGTTTCCCATAGTCCAGAGACATGTACTAAGTTAATTGATTGTAAAAGCCTCAATGTAACCTTGTGTATCCAATCAATCAAAAAAGAAGCACCTGATTTTATTTCATTAAATAAAATAATCAGAAAGTCAAATGAAGTCGAAGAAAGTTGTTTGATTACACAAAAGAGATGTTAACTCAGTTATCGTGATTGAGTAACAAGTGATATATTTATGGGGGTGAACAGAAACATGTCAAACGGGATGAGAGTACCACACATTGACTGTTCAAAACACACTGACAGTAATGGTGCATGGACAGATAATTTTTATGAGCCTGTAAATATACACATAAACGTATGCAGCAATAAACCTATAATTTTTTTTTCATTTGAATAATTAATACATAATTTTGACCAGGGAATCCCAAATGTTTCAGAGGACTTCATGTGTGTGTTTGTGTGTGTGTGTATGTATACTGTATATACATACATATACATAAATATATATATGTAATGTACAGAAATTACACAAAATTATGTGTTCAAGCATTTTATCGAACACTCTTGAACTCATACTAAATCTTTAACTACTGAATTTATATGAATACATTTCATATTTATATATGTATACAACAATCTATTTTTTACATATGTACCATGTTTTTAAAAAAACAATTTAGTTTTAGACTCTCTATTCAATGGGTGGCAGAATGTTTGATGCTACAGTCCCCAAGCTGTGGAATTCTTTATCCCTGTCTCCTCCAGAGTGTATGTCTTCTCCATCAAGCCTCTTGTGAGGACATTTTACTTTATACAGTATTTAACATTGCCCCTTTTCTAACTTATAGTCTTTACTATTTGCTTTTTAAAGTGACATTGAGAACACAAATAATGGTATATAAGTTGATCTTACATAAGGGGCAGTGGTTATAAGCCTGGGCTATTGACAAGAAGGCTTAGGTTTAGGTTCTGCCACTGGGAGCCCTTGAGCAAGGCTGTTAAGCCAATGTACTTGCTTGAGTTGTACCTTGTAAGATTGTATTTATTATTGCTATTTATTATTTTCACATCCTAAAATAGTATACCTTTTAGCCTATGAAGCTTTTAATTAATAAAAACAAAATACTGAATAAAAAAACTAAAATGGCATGAATCACTTACTTAAAATATGTATCAAGGTCACATGCATTCATTTTCATACTTCCAATTCAGGACCTAAGAAAACTGACACAGTCCAAGGTTAGACACAACACCATGGGGCACGAATCCATCACAGGGCACATGGGCACTAAAAAAGGGACACTTTATAGACACCAACAAATGGGGTTATTAAATTCATTGTCATTATCATTTTCATATATGCTTAATCCATGGCTGCATGGAGACAGGGCCTAAGGCAAAAGTAAGAACTAACCGTAGACAGAATACCAGTACACTTTCTTTTATACTGAGGCACTTAATGCATGTCTTTGGAATGTGAGAGGAGTACCATAAAGAAACCCACACAGGGAGAACATACAAATTCCACTTAGACTTAGTGTTGGCTTTGAATCGGTAAGGGGTGGATCTCTGGAACTATGAGGAAACATGACCAACTGCATGAACGTGTCACAGTTTCGATGGATGTGTAAACTCTGTTACAGATGGATGGATGGATGGATGGGTGGATAGATAGATAGATGGATAGATAGACAGATAGATGGATAGATAGACAGATAGATGGATAGATAGACAGATAGATAGAGAGGCAGACAGACAGACAGACATAGATCTGTCAGCATTCATTAGCTTTCTCAGCTGGGTGTTTCTTCTTTCACTTCCACGGGAACTCAGATAAAATGTGAAGAATGCGTCGGAACATTTTATAAAGCGATCATGACCGACCTATGGAAAATATTCAGGAAATATCTTGCTGTAGAACCTTTGATTTGATCAGATTGGGTCATTCAGGAGCGCCGTGTTTTTCTTTACCGCAGTTCAGTAGCGAAGGTGCTCTGCGGCCAGGATACAGCTGTATGTGAGTAATGCCGCGTTCACAGCCGCTCTGCCTGCTCCACGTCGACGTATACACTAAGAACAGAGGCCGTAGAAACGCAGCTGGTTCCTGTTTTCAGACCCTAAAGCTCTTATTTTCGCCCCGTTTCCCGCTCACCTGCTTCACATTTCTTCCATCACAATCTCAACCCCAGCTATCGAGCTGCTTCCAGCCACAAGCCAAAAGTATTATGACACTTTTAATTTTTATGATGTGACTTATCTTTAAGGACTGTGAACATAATGATGCCAGACTAAGGGTACTGATTCTTAAAGAACAATGTTGCCTGTTACCAGTTATCAAGCTTAACATAAAAACAAAAAATTGAAAATAGATACCATTAGTGAATTAATATTGACCAATATAACTATACAGTATTTAAGTCTGGGAATTCTTGTGTTATTGGACTCTTATTCGACGTTATTATCCTCGTTTGATGGCCAACATGGCCTGACTTGTTTATCCATTTTTAGTTTGTCCTACTCCAACCTGATATTCCCCAAAAGGTATTCGGGTCCTCATTAAGTCTGACATCATGTCTTCGAAAGCATTTAACAACTGTTCAACTGTTTAACAAAGGCTGTTGTGTAAAAATCTTGGGACAACCTTTGATTCGATATATCATTGTTTTAGCAATGCTATAACGATCATAATTTATTCTCAGTCACTTGCTAATAATGCAACCAGAAAATACAGCAAATTTATACAAAGTACTAAAACATGAAAAACCCAACTATAACATTTAACAGTTAAGTAAGTAAATAAGTATTTAATGTGACCTCCCCTTACACTAGAGCAATAGCAACATCTGCAACATTTTATTACTGATGTATGAAACATAATATATTTACACAACATGGGACATTAGGCCCTACACACATTATGAACTGTAGTATTTCAAAATGTCCTTGTCAGTGGGTTTGAGGATCTTTTTCTCAGCCAAATTCACCACCCACCCTGGTGCCAAACCAAAAAATATCTGTCGCGGGTCCTTCTGCTCTGCTAATATTTTGCATTTGGTTTCCAGTGAGATGTCTGGTAACACGTAACCATATTTCTTTGCTAGTGCAAGTCGAGCTGCCTGGATCTTCTCCGGGTCAGCAAGATAGCCACGGTTGTTGGCATCAGTGTAGTATGGCAGAAGATCTTCACCAGGGAGCATTCGCTTGGGAATGGGCTGGCCAGTCATGAAGAATGGCACAGGTTTTATAAGGATTTCTGTAAAAACAGACAAAGGCAAATCATTGTGAATAATTGTCTTCCTTACATCTTATATTTAATTTACATTTACCTGGAACCTTAAATAGAGTGCCAAAAGAGGTGCTATAAATAAAACTAAACATGCATATAAATAAGTATGATATTTATTTTGATTTGCAAAACGTTTACTGACCATCCAATCAATGTCTGTTCATTTTAACACCTTAAATTTAAGAAATTGAACAACCCCAATTCAAAAAAGTGCACATAAATACATACAAAAAAGGTTTCTTACTTGTTTACCGTGGAGCTACTTGTGTGCTAAATCATGATTATATTCACAAATACACTGCTCATAAATTAGGGTATATTCCAAAATGAATATGAAGCAATTAAAAAAGAAGCATTTGATTTTATTTCATTAAACCAGATAGGCAAATAAAAAGTCAAAAAAAGTTGTTCCATTACGCAAATTAGATGCTTGTTGTGAGCATTGTGTATTTATTAACAAATGAAATAAAGCTAACCAGACAAAACATTAAATATCAGTAACACTGCATATTATAGTGGCTGCAATGAAACAAAAGTCAAAGTTAATGTAAGAAGCACCATGTTTTTATTATGTGCATTAACAATACTGTCCCAACTTTTTCCTGATTTGTTGTAAAAAGGCAACAAACTTTACCTGCTGTGTCTACTCGCTTTATTAGTGTCAGTCTAACATTAAAAGGGTATGTTTACAGTAAAATATTAAATCTAATCCCAGTGTGCTGTTATATGTCCTTTAGTTAAAAGAAAGTTTGAAAGACAAAACTGATACCTGTTACCACCAACAACAAAAAAAAATGTGCTACTGATAATAAATGATTATCAGAAGCACTGCTTCCACACCAGACATACAGTTCTAGGAATTCATTTGGGAGGAACTATCCCCCTTGCATGAAGATCTGTAGAACTGATCAATTAAGCATAAGGATTATTTATTTGGATGCTGGTGTACAAGTATATTTAAAATGATTGAGCTTAACACAGGATCTTGTATCTAGACAAATCCCTAGATCTACTTGCATCACTCAGGGTTTCTGTGCTCTGAGAAAAAACACTGCCTTGAAGTAGGAGAGTGCAAACGTCCCAAACACGGCACACAGAACTACAGTTCACATTGTTGTTTAATATCTGTGTGAGTCTGTGATCTGAAATGGTCTTTGCTGTAAAATATCTGGTTTGTGTTGCACCATAACTGTTTGTGTAAAGTGGTACATAGTTCAGTATATTGTGTTGTACTGAAGGATTTTTCTCTCATCTGACCACAGGACCTTCTCCCAATCGCTTTCAGAATTATCCAGGTGTTCATTTGGCAAACTTCAGACGGGTCTGCACATGTGCCTTCTTGAGCAGGGGGACCTTATGGGTACCTTGTGGGATTTTAATCCGTTACAGTGTAATGTGTTACCAGTGGTTTTCTTGGTAACTGTGGTCCCAACTGCCTTAAGATCATTAACAAATTCCCCCTTGTAGGTTTAGGCTGATTTCTCACTTTCCTCATGATCAAGGATACCCCACGGGGTGAGATTTTGGATGGAGCCCAAGATCGAGGTTGATGGACAGTCATTTTTTTATTTCTTCCATTTTCTTACAGTGGCACCAACAGTTGTCTCCTTCTCACCCAGCGTCTTACTTATGGTTTTGTAGCCCATTCCAGCCTTGTGCGGGTCTATGATCTTGTCCCTGATATCCTTATAAAGCTCTTTGGTCTTGCCCATGTTGGAGAAGTTAGAGTCTGCATGATTAATTGAGTCTGTGGACAGGTGTCTTTTATACAAGTGACAATTTAAGACAGCTGTCTTTAATGCAGGTAACAAGTTGATTAGGAGCATCTAACCGGTCGGTAGGAGCCATAACTCTTAATGTTTGGTAGGGGATCAAATACGTATTTCTCTCTACAAAATGCAAATAAATGTATATATTTTATACAATGTAATTTTCTGTACTTTATTTTGGATATTCTATCTCTCCGTGTTAAAATAAACCTACCCTTAAAATGATAGACTTTTCATATCTTTGTAAGAGGGCAAACTCACAAAAGCAGCAAGGGATTAAATAATGATTTCCTCCACTGTATATCCACCACCACAGAAACTCGTATTTGCGTGCAGACAGCGCCCTCCAGCTTGGCAGGGTGTTACAGATTGTCATAATTGGCTGTGTCTGAAAACAGGGTGATCATCCCAGCACTACAACGGCAAAACAGCCCTGTGCCAGCTAGAGGAATGAAAGGGTTAAACATGCACAAAATAATTATTTATTCAAAGTTATTATTTTGATATAGTTTTTTCCCCTTTCATCTAATTCACATAAGTTACGCTAAGCATTAATACTCTTACTTTTGGTAGCACCCTCCTCTGCAATGGCGCTGAAAAGTTCAAGTTTAATGGAGCCCCAACAGTATTTATTAGAGCTTAGATTTGAACTCGATTAGTAGTCCAGAATCTTATTTACCAAGTTACCCAAACCATAATAATAAAATGAACATTCAAAATGACTCACGTAAACTGCGAGGGTCGTAGTAACTGGTCGTGATGATACCACCGTTACGTTCCACTGCAGCAATGGCAGCTTCAGAAGCAACCTGAACCTCCAAATTCACCTTAGCACAAAACATGTCAGCTCCCTTGTAGAGAAACACAAAAACACAAATTATTTAACTCACTTCAAATGCCGAACTCTTAATGCAACATCGTTCCACAAATGTTACTGTCTGCTGCCCCCTTCTGGGTAATCTTTCTCATTTCAGTAAATCAAAGAGAAAATGGAAACGGTTAATTCTATGATTTTATGTTAGGTGTGTAACAAAAGTTCTGTTCTGTACCTGTGCAACTGTTTAACTCCACTGTTAATAAATGGCCAACATTTTTACATTTTTTAGATGTCTGTAGATATAATTTCAGTGTATTTATGTACGTTTTAAAATATAAAATAAAAGGAAATGAATGAATAATAATTTTTTTCACAAAGTAATGAGTAAACCCATAACAATTTTAGTTTATATATATATATAAACACACACACACACACACACACACACACACACACACAATAACTACAACAACACTAACAACAACTCTGGGATGTATTACAAAATTAAGAGAACAATGAGTTCAATTAGTTGGTTGTAAGAGAAATGTTCACTATATACAGAATATATTCTTAAATGTACTATGAAACCACATCTACCAAGAAATGAAAAAGGTACAAAAAACTAATCTTCCACCTCATCTGATCTAGTCACACTGAAGACCTGCTTATGTCTACCAGGTTACATATTGGGTAATTATGCTATTTGATCATAAAGACCTTAGGAAAAGAACAATGTAAGACCATCTCCTAAACAACAAGGCTTGTGACTCCAATGTGCTCAAAGTCACCAGTGGCAAATTCCTACCAACAGCGGTTTGAGAAGGAACAGACTTCTCAACTTATTTCATCTAGTCTGAATTGTGAGCAGACGTACTGTGGGACACAGAAATGTTTAATGTGGGTTATGGAAGAAATGCTTGAAAATGAAAGCAGTGCTACCTAAATGTGACCACGGTCCAGGTGGTGTTAATGTTTCAAGTGAGTGGTGTATTCTTACAAATTACTAACCTCTTCTACTAGTTGAACTCCATAGTCTCGTTTGAGAGGCTGGATGGTGATTCCTCTGCCATTGACCAGCTGAGTAAGGTCTATGGGCTGAGAGGGGTCCACACGCCCAAGGTCTATTAAATACTGCAAACGCCGCAGAGTTAACGGTGGGTACTGTGGCAGGCGGCTAAGGACAGACAGAAATAAAGATTAGCTTAGTAGTGAAGAAAATATTGCCACAATAAGAGTAAAACTAAGTAAGAGAAGTAAGCAGTGTCTTACCTGTGCCCCTCATTGTAGCCATATTTAGGAATGAGCAGGTAGAACGGGGTCTGTCCTCCTTCAAAGCCAAGACGTGGACGGTTTCCACGCTGCCGTTCACCCTTGTGACCCCGACCACTTCTATTACCTCCATGCATACCACGACCCCGGCGCTTCTCCTGTGGACAGGCATTAGCTGCATAATTATTACTTAGTTTTGTGCCATTTTATTTTTTTTAATGACTAGAACAGCAAGTTAGCCTCATCCTAAGGAGCATGAGTGTCTTAGTATCCAAGCCTATTTAAATATTTTTATTAACCAATTTAAATGCTTTTCAAATTATCTGTTAATGCAGATCTAGTAACGCAGCAGTCACATGTAACACACCGATGCACCAACACTGCAGTTTCCGGGTGAGCCTTGCAAGTGTGTCCAATAGAAAAACTGTAAAAAAAAATTGTTCACGTGTGGAAATCAATAAACATCCCAGAGCTGTTATTATAGAGGCATGGGCAAAAATTCTGATGTGCCTGACTAATTAACAGCTACCAGTAAAGTTTAACTGCAGTTATTGCTGCACAAAGGTGTCAGCTCAGCTACTGAAAGCAAAGGTACACATACTTTTGCCACTAACAGTTATGTAATACTGGATACGTTTTCTCAATAAATAAATGTTTATGTATAATATTTGATTCCAGTTTAATGGGGTTCCTTTCGTTGACTTAGAGCACTTGTTTCACAATCTGATATTTTTAATAATATTTAAGCAAAGTATAGACAGTTATGAAGGGTTCACACACTTTCAATCACTGCTGTCAGTAGACTGATATATTTAGTCAAATAAGCACAAGCAGCAAAACATAACAGAAAGAACTCTTAAAAAGAACTGAGGAACATAAAGCTTAATTACCCTCTGTAACATAAACCCTTTGACTTGTGAAGTTTCAAGAGGACAAATGATGCACATTGTCAGATGCCTTTCCATTTCTGGATGTGCATGGTTTTAACATCACTGAAAAGTGCAGTGTGATCACTTAAAACACTAAATGTAAAGTTAATTCTCTCTTATAGACACAATATGCCAAACTTAAGTGTGCTACCCGTCATTGATAGGTCATTGGAAAAAGCAAAACTATATTACCGTTTAAGTAATATCTCAAAATCTACTTTATAAGCTTTATAATTCCAATCTGAGGATTCAGATCTAAAAGATCTTTGGTCATCCATAGTTAATCACAGGGTCATGGAACCCAGTCACTAGACATGTCTACAGTTAGCATGTTTAATTGCATATGGCAACTAAAACACTAGAATCCAAGTTTTAACGTTTGCTGATATGTATGTATTTGTGTATATATTTATGTATATATTTATTCATTCAGGATTTTTCTGCAGCCTATCTGAACCTGAACCCTTCACCAAACCCGCTAGCTACATTACAGAGTTTGCTTTTTAACATGGTGTTAACACTTACATTTTTTCTTGCACCAGGATTTGGTCGGAGATTAGCAAGAGTTATCCGCGTTAAATTTCTTACAATGTCCAGAGATTTTCCTCCGGTGCTCTTAGACGCAGACATTGGTCTCGTTACACATCTGCTAGTCAACCTTCAAGGACATGTGTCATGGCGGCTAATCACGTGGTACACCGCGCGCCGGAAAAACATTCAGCAAGACGAGGAAGTACCGAATACTACCGTACATGCTAATGAATAAACCACAAGTCGTGTTTGGTTAATGAAAACCGGTGTGTCTTTTAAATCAACAGCCGCATTTTTTGCTGTCACTAATCTTATTACTGACACTATCTTATAAAATGTTATGTTTCACCTAGGCTGCTTGGCAGATTGAAAATATTTTTCTCTGTTAATCCTCTTACACACACACACACACACACACACACACACACACACACACACACACACACACACACACAAAATGTGATTATCTTAATCATCTACTTAAACAATAAAAATTACCACAAATAATCTATTTATTGTTTTATTTATTTTATTGATATAAATAATTATTTTTATTTATTTCATTCTTCTGACGGCACGGTGCCTTCACTTTACAGCAAGAAGGTTTTGTATTCAATCTGCAGGTGGATTAGTCTGGATCTTATCTGTGTGGTCTGTGGAGTCTACATGTCCTCCCTGTGTCAACATAGGTTTTCTCTGGGTGCTCTGGTTTCCTCCCACAGTTCAAAGACATGCCCATTAGATGTATATTTCTACTGCCACTGTTAGAAAAATGTGTGATATTTCATTAGGGGATATTTATAATTATTGTAACTATATATAACTTTCAAAAATAATTGAGCTTTCATGTGAATGTTTACTGCTACTGCCATGTCTACTGCCTGCTCATAAAATATATAATATGTTATATTTATATCATTATAAATATCCCTCAAATAAGTATAACATATTGGTCTAACAGCAGCAGTAGAATGGGATATTCTGCACATCTTAGTAACTGTTTCATAGGCTTCAGTCTAACCAGCAGGTTAACAAATCTTATGCCCTTTTACAATGCCCATTAAGTCATTGAAGTAAATATTTCTCACCTTTAATGAGAGCTTGGCTGACATGCTGACAGTTGAGTACTGATGAGACTCACCATAGTTTTAGAATGAATTACACTGTCAGATGTGATCCAGAACATAGAGTATATTTGCCAAAACTTAAAACCTAATGGAAAGCCTGCTGAATACAACAAAGACTCTTGTAACAGCAAAAGAGACGCACTACATAGTAGTGCCATGTTCATAATTAGTTGGTCGTGTGACACAGTATATATTCCGTTGTGCTTACAGTAAATGTGGTGAAAAAAATGTATCAGACCATGGAGATGCCGGGGATTGAACCCGGGGCCTCATACATGCAAAGCATGCGCTCTACCACTGAGCTACATCCCCATGAAAGAACCGCTGAACTCTGGTATATATAAGACATAGGCTGAAGTTCTAACCTGCAAAAGTGATATACATGATACATTGATTATAT
>JAUZSU010196489.1:0-11836 GCA_034780255.1 Parotocinclus maculicauda | reverse complement strand
GGTGAGCAAGTGATTCACTGATTCAAACAGGGACTCGGTGAGCAAGTGATTCACTGATTCAAACAGGGACTCGGTGAACGAGTGATTCACTCATTTAGTAAAGTGACTCAGTGAGCAAGTGATTCACTAATTTAATGAAGTGACTCTAAACGAGTGATTCAATAATTTAATGAAGTGACTCTAAACGAGTGATTCACTAATTTAATGAAGTGACTCTAAACGAGTGATTCACTAATTTAATGAAGTGACTCTAAACGAGTGATTCACTGATACTGATATGTTTGTAAAATCTGAATCATTCCAGATGTTCCAGATGTCGTTCCAGTTACTCACCACAGTTAGCATGCTAAAGCCGGCCTGACCCAGCAGGTTCCCGAGGTCGGTGACGGCGGTGTAGGGGGAGATGTGGGGGGCGAATCCTCCCTCCCTCTCTAGTTCAGCTAATTGTAAAGAACAGCGGAGTTCATACAGAGTCTCACCACCAAACATAGCAGCTACAAACACACCGTCTGGTTTTAACACATGATGGATCTGAGAGAGAGAGAGAGAGGGAGAGAGAGAGAGACAGGGAGAGAGAGAGAGAGAGAGAGAGAGAGAGACAGGGCAGGGAGGGAGAGATAAATTTGGACAGAGAGAGAGGGAGGGGAGAGGGGGACAGAGACAGACAGACAGACAGAGAGAGGGGGGGGCAGAGAGACTGAGAGGGGGACAGAGAGAGAGAGGGAGAGAGTTTGTTCGCGCAATAGTACTAGTTGTGCTTTCTCAGGTTTGGAATCCCTTGGGGAGTGACTTCTTTTGGCAGCTTTACACAGTTTGTGTGCATGTTTGTGTCTGTGGTAACTTTCCACACCCATTTCCCAAACAGTGTTCTCTCAAACACACATGTACACTAACCACATGTCATTAGTCCTTCCTTTTGTCTCACTTTCTTAAGTATGTACCTGACTGCCTTTCTTTATTTTATTTATGATTCCCCTCCCTAAGATAGCAGTATGAACTGGGACAGAATCTGAGTCTTCATATGTTGCAAATATTTGTATGTATATCTTATATGTGCCGTTTATTTTACATAAGCGACTCGGGAAAAGGAATAAAACTGATAGAACAACATATAGACTGATCATATATGCATTGTAAAAAAGCCTATAATCACTGCTCTGGACCTGAGGAAAAGTTTTGCTTGTACATGAGTGATTTTGCCTCAGTGGATTGTATAGCATTGCTTATACAAACATGGTCTGTGTCACTCTGTGTGAGTCATCAGGAGAAAACATTACTTGCAACCCCATCGCAAAAAGTATGCAATATAACATGGACATAAGTCAGAATAGGATTGGATCTATTATGCTTTGAAGTTGTGTGGTAGCTTGTGGCATATATGGAACTACTGTGTAAAGGAAGACTGGATCATATTAAATAGGATATAAATGTCCAATTTATATTTAATTAAAAAAAAGATGTATAGTAAAAATATAAATATTAAATCCTGGAATTCACTCACTGTCAGGGCAGAATTGGCAATTTCTCTTCATATTCACTGATCCAAGAAATACCTAAACTATAAAGAGTTGGTTGTCCTAAATTGCATAGACTGCTTTATTAAGCTAAGTGACTAAATTATGTGAATGGCTTTCATGGACCCAGACTTGAATCTTATTTTAAATCAGTGGGTCTGAAGTAAGAAGTTTCTGTAGAAAAGAGAGTGGAAAAATCCTAAAGCTGGACTAAAAAGAATGTTAGTTGCTATAATAAGCGTTTGGAAGCTGTGCTTTCTGTCAAAGTGGGTGTGACAGATGGTTGATTGCTAAAAGTTGTTCACATGCCATATTTCACGAATAAAGTAAAGGTGTAATAAAATGTTATTTTAAAAAATGGCATTATTTAAGTCAGCCTGTAAAAGAATAAGATGCGACAATTGACTTGCATTCATTTGCTTATTTGCATAAAAGTTTGTATGTATGAGGTATAATGTTATTAATTTCATAAATCAAATTAGAAATTGTCATGGCAAGCTGCTGTGTGTGTGTGTGTGTGTGTGTGTGTGTGTGTGTGTGTGTGTGTGTGTGTGAGAGAGAGAGACACAGACAGACGGACAGAGAGACAGGGACAGGGAGCGAGCGAGAGAGAGAGACAGAGAGGCAGGCAGGCAGACAGACAGAGAAAACATAAAGGTGTAGATTTTGTGGTGTGTGGTAGTTATGACTTTATGCTCAGGAATGAAGGGAGAGGCTCTGTGCAGCTGCATGTCCCAAATCACATTCCTTTAAAGTGCATGATAAATGGTACAATAAATCCCTCTGTGGTGACGATGTAATGGTGAAACTTTTCAGACACCCTGCTTAATATGCAACTTGGAATACGGACAGGTTGTTAACCTAAAATTTTGAAACCAAGCAAAAACTCCCAAACCCCATTTTATTCAACATTTTGATTTGTTAGTTTGCGTTTGCTGAGTGTAAAATGCTTAATATGCAGGCAGTACTGTAGCGCCTTAGCGTACGGATTGGGAGGTAGCCACAGGCAATCGGCTGTTGTCATGGTCAGTGTGAAAGCTTTATTGACGCTGCTTAGATACCTCCCAAACACTGCTTACAAATGGCATAAACCACAGTTACTATATTCTTTGAACCACACCACGTGCCTTCCAGGCATTAGTCGTTTTATTTATACAAGAGGATTATGTGATAAAAATGATGTCATGTGTTAAGTGTATTTGGCATTTGTGACATCCCCAATATAATGAAGTAGGCTAATATCCAAACAACATGTACAGAATTCCCATAATTCTGCATATCATGTGACCACTTCTCTTTGTCTGCATAGTGTATAAGGTGTGTCAATTTGTTACACATATACAATGGATTGATGGTGACACGAGGTGTTTCTGTGGCCTAGTCATTATATACCGCTCACAAGAATTGGGGAATACTTTAAATTTAAATCTCCCATAATTAAACATCACCTGATTTTTGTGAGCAGTATATTATAATTATTATGTTTTAAATAGAGTCATAAACTAGACTTCTTTATTTATTTTAACTTTTCTCTACTCTCCAACAGGTGGAGTGATGTCAAGTAGCCATGAATCAGTGGGTGACCTGGTTCCCCCAGACATGTTGGAGGTTTTTGCCCAAGAGCGACAAAGTAAGCGGAGCAAAAGATCCAGGAGGCGGCGCACCTTCAGCAAAGCATTCACCTGGTTAAAGGGTCGGCGCAGAAAAACTCCTCGAACAAATAAAGACACGAGCATCGACTTGCTAACTCCCGGTTCACCTCTGGAAATCCCACTGCTTCCACCCATCACAGGTACCTAACACTGGTGACATCATCACCTGCACTGCACAGCAAAAAAAACGCAGCGTCATTTAGACCAGAGCTACTTAACGTGTACCTACACGTACGTGTGTACATGGCTGCTAACCCAACATTCAGCCTTAAACCTTAAACACCAAATACCCATAGTAACAGGACCACATGTAATGTTTTACATAGTGTCTACGATTTACTGTCATAAACGATATGGAAGATTAGTAAATGAAGCACAGGCCTTTTTGGTTGGGTTTAATCCCCCTGGAGATTTGGTTTAGGTAAATGGTAACCTTTTATAGCTAAATCACCTGAAAATGCATGGAATGTAAACAATACTTTCAACAGCTTGATCAACAATAGAACATGGTGTGATTTAATACCACGCTATAGTTCAGATCGCTATACAGTGAAGTCATAGCTGGAAGTATTTTCCAAGTAATGCACAGATTCACGCAAATCTGATTTTATTCCACAGAACTCTGAAAATAAACTTTAGTAATTGTAAGAGTTAACTGGATTTTAAGAAGGTGAACTTCCTTTACTGGGTAATTAATCTTATCTTGGCAGTTTACAGGTTTAAGCATTATTGAAATTCTAGTTATAAGCAGTTTATATAGAAAAAGGTGAAGGCAGTCCTTGTGTTTTGTGTCCGTATTTACCACACTGAACACACAAAAACAAATAAAGAAAAAAAGGATTTATGAGGACTATACAAAGGCTAGTGAATCTCCAAAAAGTTGATCTCCAGAGATTAATTTTTAGGCTTGGCAATCTAGTGTTCTTGTTGCTAGTAACCTAGTAATAGGTTTTGTGTGTGTGCGTGTGTATAAAGCGTTAATTTCACTTTTAACACATCCATAAAATATATTTTATTGTGCCCTGTACTGTACTGCAAGGATAGTTTGGGGCCGGTGTGAGCGCAGCTCAAACATAGAAGCCAGGATTTCCATTTTCTTTGTTTAAAACAATGGCACTTTTATAAAATTGTTTGGATAAACTTGGTTACTCGCTCATGAAAACAAAGATCCAGCTTTTCTTGGGCTATTTAAATGATGCACGTTTCCATCAGCATATAGTCCATTCAAGCTATTCAAGGAGAAAAATCTATAACCTGAAGGCTGCCTCTTAATACAGGCAAAAAATGCATTTGTAGCCCTGCTGAAACAGATTTAAATGGTTACACTATACTGCATAAGACTACATTACATGGCACTGTGGCTTTCTGGATTAGGACAAAAGTCAATACGCTGGTGACAGCAAAGAGGGTGTAAATGGTGCAGAAAGAACATCAAACAGTCCCCAAAATAAATCAAGCTGAACTGCATAAATAAGGTATATCAGCTCACACTATGAATGAACGGAGACTCGGGACGCCCAGTATGACCTCTTTAAAAGGCCTGACTGGAATTCGTTTAAACGTACCCTATGTTGCGTGGACAAATAAACAAATATTTTGTTCTGTTTACAGAAACGTAATGAGAAAAGCACACAGTTGAGACTGATTACCCCAATATTTTGGGGTTGCTTTGTTGCTCCTGCATTTGGCACCTTGAATATGTGCTCGACATCATGAAATCAATGCTTCACTGAAAATCTTTATTGGCAGAAATTACCTTTAATTATATTGTCTTTCCATTTTTTCCCCATGTTTGTTCTCTTTTCATGACAGCTTAAACATTTAGCTAAATTCAAACATATATCTTTTTAAGTAATTTTTTGTAGATTTGTTTCAGTAAGTGTGTTATTCAAAGCAACAGAACTGGAAACGTAAGATTTAGAGAACAGTGGTCCGAAATTCCAGTAGAGCAGTGCAAAAACGTATTACAGTCTAGAGAAAGCACTTGCTCCAAAGAGTGGAATGGATAGTTCTAAATAGACAAAGAAAGTGCTGTAATATAATTAAGGAATTAAAAAAGATGGAAAGATACTGTTTTTTGTTTTTATGGTAAAAATGAAGTACTTTAGAGCAATCCGAAGGTAAAACTATAAGGGTAGGAAAGGTACCGGCCATGTTGATTTGAACAAATCATGGAGCGTAAGCTTATTACACCAATAAAATTACAAAATAACATCCCTTATTCACTGATAGCATTGCAGAATACTACATTTAAAATGTAGACATGTTGTAAACATAATAATGGCCAGAACCGGATTAAACAACAGATGACCTATGATTATGATGGATAATGTTTAAGTATGTCTGCTGTGGCTAGATTAGTATGTACAGTAATGTGCAATGTGAAGAAGAAACAGAAGGTGCATTGTCAAATTTAAGACTAGCAGTATTCACTGTGGTTTTCAAACCCCCTCACAATGCAGTGTTTTACTGTATAAACTAACCTTTTTACTGCCTACATTGCATGATACATTGTAAATCCTTTTGTTTATAAAACACACAGTTATTATAATACTTTAAAACACTATTAAAATAACACATTTCCTATCAGCTCATGTTACTAAAAAAACTTTTTTCTGTATTTGCTGAAGGATAACTGATTGCTGCTGCGTCTTTAGGGTTGTTCTTTGTGATTCGATACCTACTTCATCCTTAAGAGCATACAAAATAAATAGTTTTAGTTGTGCTCAATTATTTAAAGCACATCAGCATAGAAACAGGCTACTTTTAAAAGCATGTTGCAAAATGCAAGCTGTTTATTTACCAAACTGCACATTTTATAATGAAGAAAAAATAATTTTATAGAAATATTTTAAAATATTTACTTTTACTGTATTTGAAATGTACGTTTAAATCACCTAACATATGCATCACCTCTAAAGGGTATGGAATGTACATTGGACTAATGTAACAATTGTCATTAATAACATTCGTTTAGGGAAAATAATTCATTTGCTGACAAACGTTTTCACCGCTATCAGATACGTTGGCATTGATTAATTGAGCTGTGTTGCATTAATGTTTGAGGACTTGCACAGCCAATCATATGCAGGATAAATGTGGCATCCACATTAAGTGTAAACATAATTTAAACCCATACCACTGGCCTTAATAAATGTACTGATTTAGGTTCATTTAGAATGTTCCCCTAATTTTTGTGAGTAGTGTATAAAACATTCAGGCCTGGTCTTTGAACCAGTGGAAGTACACCTGAGTGGCTTTTAATTTGACACTTTCAGAATGTTTTACCTTCCCATTAATTCAGTTTTAATCAAATTTCTTCCCTACCATCCTTAAACAATGTTCATGTCTAAATAGTGTAACATAAACAAGATGTAGAATGAACAAATTAGTTTTATTAGCATTTAATGTTCCACTGAAAATATGTAATCCACTATACAAGCCTCTATTATGCACTCATTCCTGCCATTTCCAGGTGCTTAGCACAAGGAAATTTGTTGTCACAGCAGTCAACTTAGCTTTAATTTGCAGTGGTGTAATGAACAAGAAACTACTACTAGGTACTGGAACCGTATCTTCTGTTGCAACATATCCAGGTTCCGTTTGGGATACATGTAAGGTTAAAATATGGAGGCCTCTGGGCCCAGCTGTATCTCATCTTATATCCAGGCTAGGTGTGTCCCAACAGGGTACTAGGTCCACCTTTTAATCTTACATGTTTCCCCAGTAAACATATGAATTCACTCTAATATTGAAATCACATGCAACGTTATTACATTAATTCATATGAGGTTTAAATTAGCCCCAGCATTTTTTTAATGTGATTTGTTTGTGTGTCAGTAAGTGATTTCTAGGACATTCTGAAACTGTTTTGTATACTCCTGAGCTATATAGTATGGGATTGATGAACTGCTGTACTGAATGTTGTCTAGGGCCCTGGGCTTTTCATTTGTAGAAACCCATGTAGTTGAGTTTCTTATAGTTGCTGCTTTCTGCAAGTTCTTGATCTGGAGTTCTCAGAAATGACAAAGCAGTGTCAGGAATGTTGTTTCTGTTTATCTTAACACCCAGACAACAGACCGTTCTGGTCTATGAATTCCCATAAAGCCCTGCAGTTCATGTTTGCTTTCTGTGGGTGTCGTGTGAAGAGAATCTGACAGTTACTGTCAGTATTACAGAGGCTTTCATTTCTTTTAGAGTGATGATTGAAAATTTGGGAATTTGCTGTATTTCTGGACAACTATGGCCTAAAGTCTCACTAGATTTTATGTGGGTCCTTAAAGTAGATAAAGGGAACCCACTTAAAGAAAGGAGAGAAGTTTGGACATTCTGGTCATTTGGTCATTCATTTATTGAGGAAAATTATTCAATATAACATATCTGTGGATGACAAAAGTATGTGAACTTTTAGGGTTATCAGTTAATTTGAAGGTCAAATTGGGTTGTTTCCAATCAACTGAATTACAATTAGATGTTGGGTTTATATTGGATGTATTTATATAACAGGGACCTATCAAAGTCTGATCTTCAAAACATGTACCAGCTTGTATCATGGTAGAAACAAAAACAGCTTTCTGAGGCCCTTAATTGTTGTTGTTGTTATGTTGTTGTTTATTTGTCTGGCAAAGATTATAAAACGATTCCATCAATCCACAGTCAGATGGTGTATAACTGAGCAATTTCAATACCATTGCTACTCGGTCAATTAACATGGATCACTTTAAGAGTAAGGGGTGTAGCAAGTTTGTGCATACCAGGGTAACTTCTAGACAATTAAGGCCTCTTTTTGTCCAAATCTCCAAAATGCAAACAAAAAGACAACCAAATATAAACAGTCCTCTTAAGCATTTACATCAGGATTGACCTTTATCCAGGCTGCTTTTGGTGTGGGACTTCAGGGTTTAAGTCCTGAATGCTTTGATGCCGGTCCCTCCCCTTAAACCTTCTCCACACTAAGCACAAAGGCAGAAGATAGATGATATGAACATGCATGCATGGGTGAAGTGATGGTTTTTCACACTGCAGATTAGTGAAGGGCTAGCAAATGTATCTCATTTAGATGTTAATAACTTAAAAAATAAATTTTTCTGTCAGTGAACATGAACATAAAGCTGGTTAGGTTTTCGGCAGCATCACTTAGACATTTACATTTTGACCAGCTCGACACCACCATGAAATTATCCATCACCCAAAAAGAACCTGAACTGTGGTGGTCCTGACCATTTAAAAGCATTTTTAAATAAAGGGTAAAACAAAATGTGTAGCAAAATAATGTGGATTACATACAGCCTGTGCTTCTGTCTGGTAATTGAATTGGAGCTGATCAAATGGACAGTTAGTGTATGTCCAATGAGGCTTAGTAAAGTGATCAGTGAGTGAACAATTTTGTAGTGCTGGTGCGCTAACGGCTAGTGCGGCATAATCTTGCAATTGGATGTTTTAGTAAACTAATTCTGCTGTGTGCATGTTGGAAAAGCATTTATTTGCATTGTGTAACTAGTGATGATTCCTGCTAAACATTTTAGCTAGTCTGTACCGGTATAAGCTTTATTTTAAGATGTATAATTAACAAATTATAAGATTAATACATAAAGTAACCAAAAATCAATATAAAAACTGAAAATTGTGGTCCAAATAAGCAGAATAACATAACAACAACATGTATTTAATAGGATTTGATTCGGTACTTTAAGATTCGGTCCAAATAAGCGGCTGGTCCCAATAACCGGTGGTACAATTAACCGGAATCGACTGTTCCCACTGTTCCCGTGTGTGTGTGTGTATATATATATATATATATATATATATATATATTTTTTTTTTTGTATTCTTCAAATATGATTGTCGGCGGATCCGCAAAACGAGGAATAAAAAAAGTCTGACCTTATGGAAAAGCTGTTTACGTGATTTGAACAATAGTCTGATTTCTAATTTGCAACCAGCCAATAATCTCACAAAGGTGCAATGTAAACATAAGCTTTAAATATAAAATAATCCGTTTATTTTCTTGACTATACAAGATGAGTCAAAAGTCACAGGACATCCTTTCATTTCAGAAACAATAATGAAAATGACATATCTAAATACCTCAGCAATTAATGGGTGAGGGGGACCTATATTTTAGGTTATGTCCGGAACGTGGCAGCAATCTTGAACGCCCTGATATTGGACCAATAGGAAGGTGGTCATGTAGCGCATCAAAGACGCCCAGTTGTCTCAGAAATCGATTGCATTAATCAGAATTGCAGTATTTCTTGTGGTTCAAAAGTTATCAAAACACAAAGTTCTAGAAACTGCTATACATGCTGTGAGAAATCAGATAACTAAAATAAAATTCGGATTACTTAATCTGATTTCTATATTGTAGAGTAGTCGATGCAGAAATTTGACCATGATCAGATTATTAAGTGCATATTAACACACATTGTCTCAAGGCTGCTTTACAACTATTTAGATGCAAAATGCTACTTGATTAAACCTAGGGTGACAATGACAAGGAAAAATTCCTAATTTAAATCTTGGGAGGACCAAGACTCAAGCAATCCAGATAATATAAGTGAGAATGAAATCAGGTAACTTTATCAATATTTATTATTGGAACACTTTGAATAAACATAGTGATTCTGGATATCTAGATGTACATTATTAAGGCCAACAACTGGCTAACTGGCTCTCATGTCTCTGTACAACAACAGGCAGAAAGGATCTTCTCTGAGGTGCGGCGTATTGAAAGCTATCGGGTGGAGGGCATGGAGATCTATTCCACTACATTATGGCACCTACAGAAAGATGTAGCCCTCTCAGCGCTCTCAAAAGACCTCACAGATATGGACAAAAACTCTCCAGAGGTAACAGAGTCTGAGTTATCCTTTGCTTGTTGAGGGAGTGAATCAGACTTTTCATCATGTTTTAGATAGAGATTCATATTCTTAACTATCTTTTAAGGAAACTTGGAGATTTCATATTGTTTACTGATCTAATCCTTCCCTTCTTTATATGATAACGTGAATGTAAAAAGCCTCGTTTTCCTTGTATTAAAGTTTGTACTCTGCTCTTTCTTGTCCCTCAGCCCTGGTGTGTAGCTGGGAATTGTTTCAGTCTGCAGCGGGAGCACGACATTGCTATTAAGTTTTTCACACGGGCCATCCAGGTGGACCCAAGCTTTGCATATGCCTACACGCTTTTGGGTCACGAGCTGGTGCTTACAGAGGAGCTCGAAAAAGCACTGGGCTGCTTCCGAAATGCCATCCGGCTCAACAAACGTCACTACAATGGCTGGTATGTTCCTCAGCACCGATTATAACTGAGAACAAAGAGCTGAAGAGACTAGTTACGCTAACTAACTAAAGCCAGTTAGGTTTGTGCTAGAACAGGACCCTTATGAAAAGCTGTCTGGACAACGTAGGGAAATTAAGTAAATCATTTAGTAAAAACGGGACGCATATGACTGTCTGCAGTCTGCAATCTAACCATAGCTGAGATGGAGCTTCAGATGCTCAACTCAGACTGACGCCATGGACTCTCACCCAGCAGACTTGAACAGTACAGACTAAAGGTTTAACCCCGATTTCTACATCATAGGCTCAAGGTTCCTGGACTTGGACACACAGACCCGAGGTTTACCTTGAGACTCCAGTATCGACTCGATCGCCGTGGACTTGGACCTAAATATATATTAATTTAAATAAAAAATATAAATTTCTATCCAACGTTATTTCTCAATGCTTTACAGTATCAGACAGTCTTCTTAGGCCAATCCCAAATTGATCAAACCTAGGGCGACAGTGGCAAGGAAAAACTCCCTAAACATTATAAGAAGAAACCTTGGTGGCTTGGATGTTAAATGTAAGAGTAATACTAATTTATCTAGTCAAATACGTTTGCGGTAACATTTAAAATAACAGAAACTAAGTAAATAATAACAGATGAAGGAAACATTGAAGAAAATGGCACAAAAAATGCACATTTAATGCACAGTCACTTTACACGTTTGCAAATAACCTTAAGCACTTGCTTAAAAATAATAAGGTTTTGTCGAATCCATAGATTAAAATGTTTAAGTAAACTTTATTTATAAATGTTGTTGGCGGTGTTCTGTTTCTCCTGCACCAGGTATGGCTTAGGAATGATCTACTATAAGCAGGAGAAGTTCAACCTGGCTGAGATTCATTTTAAGAAGGCACTGAGTATTAACCCCCAGAGCTCTGTACTCCTCTGCCACATTGGAGTGGTGAGTAAAACACACAGAGAAAGGCAATCATATTTACAGCATTTGCACACGAGCGATTTGACAGAGCTTCATGTTCTTCGTTGGATAATACTCGCTTGTATAAATAGACCGCAGCCCAAGAACGTCATCTCAGTACATTTCAGGTTGCAGCTGGTATAAGGGACGACAAAAAATAGAAACACAGTGCTAATAGGATTATAAGACGTTTAAAGAAGTTCATGCATGCAATGCTGTTGGTGTGTGAAGTTAAGGATTAACAGCACTTAATGCAGTTTGAGCTTTTTGTCTTCTCGTCAGTCTTTTTACAGTAAGAAATCTACTCCTGTCCTGTTCTGGGGTACGGGCTTGCCTGCTCACTGCTAACTCCAGAATAGGCTCTGGAACCCATTAACCTGACTAGCATTGGACTCTAAAAAAATAAAAGTACATTTTATTTAAAA
>JAUZSU010196479.1:0-11838 GCA_034780255.1 Parotocinclus maculicauda | reverse complement strand
TACGTAAGTATTCACAGCCTTCGCCATGAAGCTCAAAATTGAGCTCAGGTGCATCCTGTTTCCACTGATCATCCTTAGGATATTTCTACAGCTTCTGCACTGGCTTGTAATTTTGAGTAATAATGTATTGTGTATTTTTTTTAGTTGATTTGCTGGTATTTGTGTGTTTTGGTCCGTGGTATTGATATAGTGTTGATATATAAGTAAAAAAAACAACTTTAAAAACTTTTTTATTGCCCTAGACTCCAAGGGTATATAACAGGTGATGTCATGTGTAGTTCCTGCTTAAGACTCACAGCCACATCTGCCCTTTACAGATTATATGAACACACTGGCGCACGGTGCACTGTCAGTTTATGCTATATATGTGGCAATAAACAAATATACTGTCATATATTTATGTTTCTACACAAAGCTGACACAGATTGAGCACTCGCAGGAGAGAAGGTGAATGAACGCATGAAACTTGGGCGCTGCTATTTTCTGTCGTACCGTCCCTTTAAGACATTGCATCTCCCACGGCTGAGAATTCTGCTGGATGCGCTGCTTGTTGTTCGTGCTACAAGATGGCGGTGGCTCCTGAGAGCAGAGTGCTTTCCTATACTGTTCATAAATGGAGTTCTTACTCCTCCACATATTTACCAGAGTGAGTAACGCTACAAAGCACCCTCTGTTTTATTTTGCTTGCACCTTTCAAACGTAGTAGCACGAACGGCGGACTGAAGTGGTGGCGTGTTTAACTTTGAGTCGGCTAGCGCCTAGCTAACGTTAGCTTAGCGTAATCACAGGGCAGTTGCTAGTGCTGTTTATATTATGCAGCAGCGGGGGTTTGTATCTCTTGCGTTTGTATTTTTTCCTGCGTAGGGCAGTAAATGAGCAGCTTTTCTAAGATGCTGCAAACTTGGGTAAGGCAGGGGATGCAAGGCATAGTTAAGTCTGAGACGAAATGTGTGTAAGTGCAAGAAACTGCATATAAAACGATGGAACTTTTAAGGGAATGAATGCAAAGCGTGTATACTATATAATTTTGGAGTAGTGTGTAATTATCTTACTTATTACTTACTATCCCTTATACCCTTACTATCACCTAGGTGAACATGACTTTATTTTTCAAAAGAATGCCAACTTGAGAGTAAAATTTCAAACTGTAAAGACTAGGAGATACCTAACTGCTGTATTATCCACTTATTCTGTGGGTACCTTTGCAGTTAAATGCTTCAGCCTTATATGCTGTGAAAGGTCTGACTTCCTTTTAAAGCACTTATTTGGTCCGTTTCAGCCTGGCACATTTAACCTAAAAGCCTATAACTGTTTCATGACACTAATTGATTGCGGGTACAGCGTGAAAAAAGTTACTATGATATGACTACCTTTGCACTTACTAGTCGTATGTTTCTCCAGTCAGCCAAATTGAAAACTGAAAGCAGATTAATGTGGGCATGAGAGGTCAAACTGGTAAAAGCCCATCATATTGCAATTTATATTTGCTAGTGGTATCTGGCCAAATAATCTGGCTTAAAATATGAAAAGATTTATTTTGTTTACCAGCTCTGTGAGTCCTCTGTTGTTGTTTTTCGCATGTGTGCAGAGATGGATTTTGTGGATATCATGTGCTGTGTTGTAGGTGTGTTTGGCAGATGTCTTGGTGGAGACTGATTCATTTGCACTTGTGTAAATATATATCTACAATGCATATCAAGCAACCAGAAGTGGGGTCTTGGGGTTTGGTGTGCATTTACAACACATTGTTTGATGTGGTTTAGACTTTAGAGTATCCGGATATGATACTGATACTCAAGATGCCTGAATTGAAAAGTGTAAACAGGGTCACATATCAATGGTCTGATAAGACAACTTGGTCTGATTATCTTTATCCTATTGTTAGTTCTAATGTAATCTACATAACCCATGTATTACTCCAAATGAGGATGAAAGTTGTGACAGTATGGAGAATGCAAATTTAAAGAAACTTTTGTGCATTTTGTGTTTACGTTGTGTCTTTTATTGCAAACAGTATGAACCCATGATTTGTTTGGTCAACGTAATTTAATTTGGTAATAAACATCCATTACTGCATTGCAGACCTGTAACACATTCAGAAAAAAGGTGGGAATGGGAGAAAATTAGGTCTAGCAGTGACAAAAATATTTTTTTAAACAGGTGATGCGATTGTCATTCTGTCAGTTTTTGAGAAATAAATATAGTGAGAGGATATTCAGTTTGTCAAGAAATGTGAGAAAATAATTGAATTGTTTAAAAACAATGTTTGTCAAATAAATATTGCAAGGGATATGCATATGTGCATATATAATATAGGGCATTCCTTGACTGAAGAAGCTTGATGGCTGATCCCTCAGACAGCACTGATATTACCACATGGGCAAGGGGTTACTTTGGAAATCCATTTCACACACTACAGTTTGGATATATATTCCCAGTTGCCACTTAAACTTTACTGTCTAAAAAAGAAGTCTTTGACTTTATAAAGGAATGGCTGTGGAAAAAGAGGGCAAGTGTACTGGATTGGAATTAGCAGATATAAGATATATATTTATAAGCAACATATACAAACTTTCAGCTTTTAAAAAATAAATTGCTTTACTCAGAGAAAAAAAACCCAAACAAATTAAATAGCTCAAGACAACTGATATAACAATAGAGGAGATATTTGCCTTGTACTTACAAAAAAGATACAAAAAGACAGCAAAGAAGAAGAATGGCAAGTAATGTTCCTAGAGATAGAGTTGGAAGCATGGTTTGCAAGTTAAAAGATGAAGGAACACTGGTTTTACTACTTGGACCTGGCAAAAAGAGAAAGCTGTCCCCAACTGCCACCAGATTCCTGAGGAGGCAGGTTGTGAAAAACCCTTGAGTGACTGCAACAGACCTGCAGCAAGATTTGGTGTTGGCATGCACTGAAGATTCAGTTTGCATAGTAAGGCACGTACTAAATGCTAAAGGTCACCATGCCTGTGCTCCAAGGCCTGGACCTCTACTGACTCAAATGCACAAAAAAGTAATCTTAGATAAATGCCTAACCATAAAGAAAGCCACAATTCTGTTCTGTGGAGTGTTGGGGGGAGGGGGCGGGGGGACTGGAACATTTTCAGGTCTGTGGATCAGTGCATGGCAGAGGCTTGGTGAAGTTCTTGTGCTGTTATGCTTCCACTGGCACAGGAAACCTGCAGCTTGTGGAGTATAAAATGGATTCAGTCAAGTCCTTGAAAGAAAACCACAAATGCCTTCTATGAGGAAGCTGAAGCTTGGGAATCATTGAGCCTATCACAAATACAATTATTCAGAGCTTATCTCAAAGTCCACCAAGGCTTGGTTTCTGAAGATGTCTTGAAATAATCTGGATTGGCAGTCAGTCCCTTGACTCAAACCCCATAGGACAGCTTTGGTTGGATTTATTGGTGAATTGGACCCAGGAATATTAGTGAACTGGAGGTCATCACCCATGAGTAATTGGCTAAGATTCCAAAGAAACACTGACTGATGCTGGTGTTTGGTTGTGCATCATGTTTGCAGCAGGTAATAAGAGCATAAGAGTGCTCTACTATGCATTATAGATGCTTCTCATGACGGTGTTGAGTAATTCTGACTAGTCCTTTTAAAATAGCATTCTGTGTGGAATTTGGAGAGGCCACTTGTTTTGTTTGTTGTGTTGAGCTATTTAAACTGTTCTTGTTTGATTGGTTTACTGCTCCACACAGAAAGGACCCAGGGCAAGTGATGATTCCACAGTTATTGGTTAGAGGAGTTAAAGGATTCACTGTCTAGCACACCTATCTAGTATACACCTATACAGTATACAACTAGTATAATTGATTTGGCATTTTTAGCCACACCTACTGCTAAAATTAAAAGAATGTGGAATGAATTATACTTGGTGTACTTGTGGCATGTAGCCTAGTACCCCTTTAATGAGAAATGACATAAGAACTTTGGGATAAGAACTAACTGACAAGAACTGATTCAGGTCGTACACCGTAACTTGTATCTAAGCTGTTCCAGTGAACTGTGTGGAATAATGCAGTTTATTGCTATATGCATTGTATTGTAATATAGTCATATCGTGACCATGTGTATCATATTGTGATACTTACTTCAAGTTCAAGCCCAGTGATGCCAAGCTTCTCCTGTTGGCATGTTTTAGGATTGTTTTAATTTTAGCTCAGTATCCCAAAGTGCAGTAAATACTTATTTTGTTGGTTTGTCTATTCATGTAAACGCAGCTGGTGTAATGGCGTTAAATTTTGTTACACATTTTGCTTTTCTCTTTCTGCAGGAACATTTTGGTGGATAAGCCCAATGATCAGTCTTCCAGGTGGTCTTCGGAAAGCAATTACCCTCCTCAGGTATCTTTGCTGATTTCATTTATTATTAAAGTTGTGAAAGCTGTTTGAACGTAAAGAGTGATATCTACCGTCTGTTGATTATTTTAACCAGAAATATGCTAGTAGTTCTTATTAATCACTAACAACTAATAACTTTTAAGAAATGTGATGTTAATCATCACATATTAAAACTTGTTAAAATAATGGATCTTCAGGATCAATCACCCGTTGTTGGCATAATAGTGCTAAGTCTTCTATAATGCTTGATAAGTTGAATATCAGAACAGAACCTGGAGTCTGACCGCACTGCTGAAACCAGGTTCTAAAGGGTCCAACTTCTTCCCTGTTCAGCTTTAACCAGTGGGGTTTTAATCAGGGACTAGGACAGCCTTATGTACAGTCTGTGGTCACTTCTTTAATAGATTGAAACATATTTTGCTCAATTGTTCTACTTTAAAATCCAACAATTATGCAGTTGTAGTTTTTTTCAAAGGCATCCAGGTCTAATTAGCAAATTTTTTGGTGCTTTGTGGAGACTGATGCACTGTAATTATACTGCTCACAAAATGAAGTAGCCTCAATACATTATCCCCTAAACTCTGTGAGCAGTCTAGTAAGTAGTGGCCTCTGGAGCGACAACAGTGCCAACACATTAGCTCTTCCATCATACTTTTTTTTCCATACAGAGTTCAGTTAGATTATGATCTGTATAACCGTGCTTGCTTTATTTTTGCGTCTCTCCCAAATAGTTTGTTGGGGAAAAGGTTGCATTGATTTTTCACTAAAAATGTCCTACTTCTGCAAATTCTAGTTTAATCAATATATCTTTTTTCAACCTCCATAGTGCATCTTTTTTAGTTGCCCAAAGAGTGGCCAGTTATTGAGTAGTGACATTTTGTGGTATATAGCTACCTTTCTAGTCATTGCTCGAATTATTTTGTGTACTCTAATCTAATTTATGTTCGGGAGTCACCAAGGAGTGCCATCAGTCATGGATAACTTAAACCAGTAATTGTACTGTGGTATTTATTCAAAAATGTATTTAGTAAATATAATAACAAGATGTAGTTTGTCTCATTTTTGGTGTGAGGTTAAGTCTTACCCTGTTATCTGTCGTTCAAATTTCAGCTGTAGCAATGGGGCATTTTTAAATTCCCTCATGCTATATCATGTACTTACACTGTTTAGCCAAAGAAGTAAAACCGTCTGGTTCATGTCGCTATGTTAGTAGGTGTTTTGTGACAAAATGCTATCCACATGAATGCCTGGACCCAGGATTGTCCAGTAGAACATAATGCTGAGCATCAAACTCCCTAAACTGGGACTTGATTTACCACAATACCCACCTTTACCACAATACCCAGTTTGGAAAAACAAACTGCACCTGTCAAACCAGACTTTCTTCCATTGCTTCTGTTGCTCCAGTTCTGACATTAGTGTCCACTGTTGGCGCTTTTGATGGTGCACATGGTGATGGTTAGCATGGTAAGCACTTTGAATGTTCTGCAACTAGGCAGCCCTTTGCTTTTGAACCACTGTCAAAGGTAGTCAGCACTGCTAACTGTTTTGATCCAGACCTCAGGCCGTAAAGATTTATCTCTTTCTCTCACATCAGACTAAAAGATCCAACCACTCCCTGTCTTATATATACCATTCTATGTTAAGTCTGTTGTATCAGTATAATTTGTATTTGTTTTGGTGTGTGTGTAGTTTTAATATGTTTAATATGGTTCTGTCTGTGAATGGCTGTTAACACGGGGTCCCACACAAATTCATGGCTTTCCGAATGGTTTCTTACTTCATACTATGCCCTACACTTTCATTTTATTCACTGGTTATGTTTGATTTGATTGTTTTATGTTTATAATAAGAACAAGAAATACTGCTATTAAGTGGACAGTAGCAGATGCACTTATGTGCGCACTGTAGTTCCTGTGTTGAACAAACATGCATGTGATAAAGAAACAAAGTCTCAATTTGCATATAACCGACAGGAAAGAGGGTTAAGGAAGTCCTCTGCTTCACTATATTACATTGACATAATTGAATGTAGCTGGGGTTTTAACTATACGTAAATTAAATGATTGAATTTAAAGATGGAAGAATCAAATAGCTATGTAACCGTCTGATATTTCTCTAATTTGATCTGATCCTGTAAGTCAGTCAGTGGGGTGAAACAAATTACCCCTATTTTGTTAGGTAATATGCTGCAGCTGGGGGTGAGCCCCCTCGGTAACAAGTTTCTGTAGTTCCTCGCTGAAATTTCTCATGGAATTATCAGTAAGGGTATAAAACAGTAGAAGTAACCGCATATTGTATTCAGCTGCATGTGTGGATAGTTTATAAATGGTAATAAACCAGTTTAGAATATGGCTGGGTCCGAAATAGCCTATTTAACCAGTACTAGATTCTATCCAGTACACATAGCTTGTGCAGACTGTTAAATAAGTATGCGCTTTTAGTGCGTGAGTGTGCAATATGCACACAACCTTCTGTGTTCTCTGTTCTATGTTCTCTGTATTGACTAATACATAATGTTAATTCCTGGGAATAGTTTTTGTTATTGTGTCATACAAAGGGTGTGAGGTGGAAATAAATCTTTCATTTTGCTATGGTACCACAGGTTTCAGGTGGCATTGTTGGTGTCTGTGGTCTGATTGTGATTACTGCAAGTACTCCACAGAGTAGCATTGGTTTCTGCTGAAGATGAAGCACTCTGTCCAACACTCTGGCTAATCTTAAAGTGGAAAACAGAAGCAGTCTGTAGCCTTATTGGCGCGCACAGTGCAATCGTGGTTAGGCGAAAAGGAAACAAACGCTGTTTAGAATTCCAAAAGGTTTATTTATAGTTCTGACAGGTTAATTTGATGGAACAAGAGACATGTCCATGATTGCTGGAATATAAGTGCACTTTTATAGAATATAGGTTTTTAGCCGTGTATCACTCCAATTTACAGTGGGATTGTGCGCTATGCATAATCTACAACAATATTTTAATTGTGTTATAATGATTTGCAAGCTGAAATTATCCAGTATAAGAAAATATGCATTCTGACATAAGGGTAAGCAGTATTGTAAAATTATATAATTTTATTATAACATTTAAAGATATTTTCACGATGTACGATATGTGATCGCAGACCAAATTTATCAGTAAGAAGATTCTTGAAAACTGCTATTCAAATAGACTCTAATCCAACACTTAATGCAGTGATTTTTATTCAAAATGTGCTGTACTTCATCCAGTTAAAAAGGATGAGTAACACGCTTTATAATGCCTGATGCAGGCAATATCCATGATATGCTCAAAAAAGCTATCATGATGATAAAATGTATCACAATTAGGGGTATGAAATATCATATCGTTTTGTGATAATACCAGTATAATTTTTGCAACGATATGAAACATGCATATCGCGGTATTCTGATGTCTTTACGTAATGCATTTACACAGAGTATGGCATACGTCCATTATGTGACTCAAAGGCAGAGCAACAGATATGGCAGAAAGTGGTTCTGTGGTGGAGGAGTTTGTCCCAAAAAGGGGAGCGACTTCAGTAGTGTGGGGGTGGTTTTGGTACAAAATATCAGATGTACAACAAACTACAGTAATATGTAAGCTATGCATAAGGTCTGTACCAACAAAAGGGAGAAACGCATCTAATTTTTTTCACCCCTTTAAGCTGAAGCACTCAGCTGAGTACGAGGAAAGTCAAAAATGCCACGAGGTAAGGTATTTTAAAGGTCTAAAATATGTTTTGTCTGTTGTTGAATTGTATTGCCAAATATATCGTTATTGCAAAAGTACCCTGAAGTATTGTGATATTATATTATTGCAATATCGCCCACCCCTAATCACAATACAATAAAATGTCTTGATGCATTCTCAATAATCCAGGTTTGAAAATTCCAGAAGTTTATCTGGACATAGGGTTTACACCTATCTACAGACCAGTGGCCATTCTTAAGGATGAAGATACGTAGATCCTTGATAGGCAGAAATGCTAGTTTGAATGCAGAGTATAAGAATCCTTTTTTGTAAAAGGGAAATATCCATGTCCGAATCAAGGAGGAGACCTTAGGTTACACTTCTCACTGTCTTACAACGCCTTAGTCACAGCCACAGTCTTGTTAATGGTATACATGACCTTTGTTAGTTAGGTTTGTGTTTGTCTAATAATACAATTTGTTTTTCTTTTCAATTTACAGTACTTGATCCTGAAGTTAGAGAGACCAGCAATTGTACTAAGCATCACCTATGGGAAGTATGAGAAAACACATGTTTGCAACCTGAAAAAATTCAAAGTGTTTGGAGGCATGAGTGAGGAAAACATGACTGAACTTTTGTCCAGGTGAGATAAGTGGACTTGAAGCTTTTAAAGTGATTCTTTTGTACCCTGGTTTCATGGTAGCCTTTTTGTCTTAGTGGCCTTAAAAATGACTTCAACAAGGAGACGTTTACACTGAAGCACAAGATCGATGAGCAGATGTTCCCTTGCAGATTTATTAAAATAGGTGAGTGACCCACCAGACGCTTACATCAGAGTGAGCTCATCAGAATTGCTCAGCTGGGAAATAACCACATGAGTAAGATAATTGAGGAAAGGAATTGCATTAGTGATGATGAATTACAAACATAGCTGAGTGAGTGTATTGACATAGTTCTGCATTTTAAACTATATTGCAATATGTGATATAGCTTGATATTTTGAAATCTCCAAAGCACATCATAAATGCTTAGGAATGTGATGGCGAAAGATTGAATATGTTAGACAATAATTAAATGTAACATTAACAACTAGCTATTTGTCCAAAAATGACCAACACTAAACCTGGTTGCCTTGAAGTGCACCTGAAATTATCTGTGATCGAAAATCATTACGATATTTATAAAAAATGCTTGCCCAGCCCTACAGACTTCATACCTGTACTTCCTTTGTGGATTTATTTTGCTTTAGGTGCTCTGATACATGGCCCTTTCTAACACCTTATAATAAACGTAATTTATTCTGCAAGAAGCTGATTTTTGGCTTCTCATGCTGCACATATAGGATTTTTACAGGGGCAGCTGGCGCTGTTTCCAGTACCTCTTCAAGTATGCCTGAGCTTGAATTAGCTGTACAGGTAGTTAGACATGGGCCGATGTATAGAAAGTGTCTTGCAATATCAGCTTCTTATTACTGAAAATCATTCTTGTTTTTTCTGTCATATTTAGTACCTCTGATGTCATGGGGGCCCAGTTTTAACTTCAGCATCTGGTACATTGAGCTGCATGGGATAGAAGATCCAGATGTTGTTCAGCCCTGCCTTAATTGGTACAGCAAGGTGAGTTTTTAGAATCTGAAAAGTTTGTTGATTTACAGTGCCTATGTTTACAACAACACAATTGTGCTAATGTTTACAAGAGCAGGATTTAAGTGAAATGGTTAATATCACAAAATTTGGTTTCGTGTATGTAAAACTAAGTCATACAGCTGAAGTCAAAACCTTGTAATGAATTGCTCAGATTCTTGATTGTTACGCATCATAAGTTAAATCTAAATATAAAGTTATTTTTCTTCTGTTTCTTTTTTCAAGGTTTTGTTCCCTAAACTTTTACTACCCGTGTTCCTTACTGCCCTTTTGCCCCTTCTGAAATTAAGCATTTTCATACTATATCCTCTAATCCCCAAATATGTTTTGTTTGACACAATATTTTTGTTAAGGAAGTCGTGTTCTGATGATAATTTTATGTTCACTTGTATGGTGGGAATTTATATTTTTATTGCAATATTTTTTTAAGCACTTTACCAACAGTCTCTGCTCGCTCATGAGCTGTTGGATCGGGGGACAAAATGTTTGTATATGTAACTGGCTATCCAGTGAATTGTGAATATATTAGTTTAGAAATCCAGCTTCTGTTTGGGATCAAGCATTGTGAGCTCTTTTCCTGCTTTTGCTGTAGAGCGACACACTGTCCCAACTGATGGAGTAATGGTCTGGGGATCCATTGCATTTGACAGTTGGTTAACCGTAGAAGTGATATGAGGGGTCCCTAACAACACAGCGATATGTATAGGACATTTTGTGGCCATATGTTGCCTCTCATCCATCCATATGTCTTACATTCACACACAAAAATTCCAATTAATCCTTAGTTTTTGAATAATTTTTTGGTCAATCAATGGACTAACTAAATAAGCAGTTCTAAATGTTTTTATATCTGCCTCTTTCTGTCTCCTGAGCAGTACCGTGAACAGGAGGCCATCCGTCTGTGTCTGAAACACTTCAGACAGCACAACTATACAGAGGCCTTTGAGTCACTGCAGAAGAAGACTCGAATAGCCCTCGAGCACCCCATGCTCACTCACCTCCATGAGCGCTTGGTCCTTCGTGGAGACTTTGATGCCTGTGAGGAGCTCATCGACAAAGCTGTGAGAGGTAGCAAGCTTGATGTTGCTTCACTGTCTAGTAAGAAGATACAGCAATGCAGTGTGTGCAATTTTTTCGGTCTGCTAACCAAATGTTCAAGGGAAAAACATGTACCGGTATTTTGCTTCCCAGTAAGCCATAGACTTCCTACTACATTGTACTTTGGGTTTCCCCCTTGCTTGATACATATACAGTGACACAATTGATCAGCATCAGTGTTTTCACTAAAATGGGTTTGAAAGTCCTGACAGACATGCAAATAATCAAGCCATTAATTGTCCAGAGTAGGTGTGTCACATTTATTTCTCTTTTGGCTTACAATGCAGGGAGGATTTAGTGTCTATGATTAGTTGACAAGTTTGAATACACTGAGCATTGGACAAACAAGTTTGCTTTAAATTGTATTATACATCTGTAAAGGAAACGCACCAGAGAATGCCGAAATGCAAATAAAAAAGGAACCTCGCAAGTGCAACAGTGGTGAAACAGGCACTTCATATGAGAAAACAAGTTTACATTAGAAATATGTCATTGATTCTGTGGTTTAACATGCTCAGATGTTTTTGTTTGTTTGATTAAGATTTTAAGGTTTTTAAAAAATATTTTTTTAAGGTTACATTGTTAGTAGGCAGACACAGGCATATTTAACCTAATGCATTTTTTTTCTGAATGAGAAAGGAATCTTGAGTAAATCGTGATAAACCTATGCAGACAGTGGGAGGACGTAAAACTCAGTCTTAGGTTGTGATCAAACCAGTAATCTCTGGAGATGTAACCGCTTATGTCATGTCTCCCCACCTGGCCAGTTTTGTTCCCTAACAAAGTGCTCATAATCAAGACATATAAACACATAGTTGATCCTTGTTACTACTTACCAAATTACAAATACAGTCGATTCCGGTTGGATAAGATCAAGCAACAACCATCAAACACTAGTCCGCGTCGGTTGGTGGAAATTACCGGCATGGCAAAGACGGCAATTGCGCGTTTCAATGAACAAAGTTCGTAAGCAACAGTAGTTCTTGTTTATACGTTCGCTATACGTGTAAATAGCACAATAAAGGTTTAATAAACGTTTAATATGTTA
>JAUZSU010196469.1:0-11838 GCA_034780255.1 Parotocinclus maculicauda | reverse complement strand
AACACCAGAGGGTGCAACCATTAGTCATGGTATGTATATATATATATACATATATATATATATATATATATATATATATATATATATATAATACTAATACAAAGTGTATTCGAATTGTCAAGCTTCAAAAATAAAAAAGAAAGTTTTCACCTATTTTAATATTCAAAATATAAAATTTTGAAAATTTTGTATTTCATTTACATTTTTACATTTGATTTATTTTACGTCTTTTAACACAATTAAAAACCCACATGCATTTGGCATGCCCTTCTAGAAAATATGAAGTAGTTGATTTAATCCCAACTTATTTTTCTTTTTTTTTTAATTGCATACAAATTTCCTGTATTTTATGATTGTTTTCTAATAAAGACATTAAATATGGGAAATATACCATAAAACAATGGCATATCTAATTTAATGGTGGTCTGAGACTTTTGTACAGTAGTGTATGTCCGCAAATTATAAAGCATAGATTTTAAAAGCATAGTTGACAGTTTACAATCAACTACTGTGATACGACTGGTGCTTTACTAAGAAATACACACTGTCGTGCTACACTACAGGTCTCTGTTTGGGTTTTACACAATTTTTAAGTAACATTAAATTCTGTAATGTAGATTCTTGGATAAAGTTGAAAGCCAGGGTCTTCAAAAGTTACTTTTCAGAAAAAAGGCTTCTTAAGTAGACAATGGATTTTTCAGGCATTAATAGTTCAGTCTCCAGAGCAATGTAAACCATTAGCTGTACTCTCAGTCGCTGTGGGACTTCTATAATCTGTACTATAATGCACCTTCTTGGAGGATACCAAGGCAAAGCAGGTGCAATTAAAAGGTAGCCAAGGCATTTAAAAATATGCTCAGAAGAATAAGGGACAGTGCTTTAAATTTCCTCGGTGTGCAGAATTCAATGTATATGTAATTGTTAATGTTTATTGTTGTGGGAGGTTTTTACTCTAAAAGCTCCTCTCTTCAGAGAGACTAAGGCCAGTTTTAAAGCATTTCTAATATTTCTTCTCCTTGCTGTTATAAGTTTCCACACATATACATAACCTTCTTTATTTCACATATGCCTTTATTGCATAAGCTCTTAAAAACCCATTTGTATCTATACTAATCATGCTGCCTAATGGCAAGAATCAGATTGTAGGCTATGAGGGGTGTGCAAATGTCTTCATCACCAGCATGGTATTCAGGCAATATGGTGCAAAGTTTACGTGCTGTGTATGCAATAAAGAAAGACTGTAGGGCTTTATATCTACAGTGTAATACTTTTATGTGCAATAACGCAAAAAAAATACAATAAAGCAGTGTGGGCAGTACTGTACATGTAATATGCACATTCCCAGGTCACTTTATTGGGTACACCAATACTAGTACTAGTACTGGGTTCAACTGACTTTGCCTTCAGAACGTCTTTAAGTTTTTTGGCATAGATGCCTTGATGGCAAAGATTGGAAACATTTCTCAGAGATTTTGATCCATATTGTTATTAAGCATCACACATGCTACCATGTGAATCTCCTGTTCCACCACATCCCAAAGAGATTGAGATCTGATGCCTGTGGGGGGGGAAAGCTGAACTCACCATTATGTTAAATAAACCAGTCTGATGATTTGAGCTTTAAAACATCATACATAGACGATGGTACACTGTGGTCATTAATTGATGGACATGGTCAACAACAATACTAAGGTAAGCTGTGTCAATTAAACAATGCTCAGTTGGTATTAAGGGGCCCAAGGTGTGCTATGAAAATATCCAAAACACAGTTCCATCACCATCAGGCTGAATCGTTGATACTACGTAGGATGGATCAATGCTTTCATGTTGTTTACGCAAAATTCCAACCCTATAATCAGAAGGTCAGAGCAGAAATCAAGACTCATCAGACCGGGCAACATTTTGTTCTGCTGCCGTAGTCCATCTGCTTCAAGGTTTGACATATAGTGTGTTCTGAGATCCTTATTTAAATTACTGGTGCCTTACTGTGAGCTCAAACAAATTTGCTAATTCTCCTCTGACCTCTGGGATCAACAAGGATTTGTTTTGCCCAGAGAAAGGCCGCTCACTGGATATGTTCTCTTTTTCTGACTATTTTCCCTAGAGATAGCTCTGTGTGGAATCTCAGTAGATCAGCCGTTTCGAATCATGCCCGTACAGCACCAAGTTTAAAGTCACTTAAATAAATTTTCTTCCCCATTCCGATGCTCATCTTGACCATGCCTAAATGCATTTTCTGTCATATGATTGGATTACATATTTGTGTCTAACTTAACACCCTCTGGACTATGAGGCAGTGTAGATGCAGAGTGCACACTTACCACTATTCACATGCCTAATGCCTAATGTATAAGTGTTCATGTAGGTAGCACCTAAGTGCAGCTAGTCATTAAGAAACAGACTTAAACAAAGGATATCGCTAAACAGCGGGAGGAAACGAGGCGCCAAAAACACTGGGTTTATCTATAACAAATAAAAAGAGGCACCACCCTCAAACGGCCTTAAATAACTGGAAGTGAAGGTGTCTCTGAATGTAGACAAGGAACAAGACAAGCAGCTGAAGCCAGCGTGAAGCCCTGAGCAATGATCTGCTGGGAATCCATGGGTCCAGGCATTCATGTGGACGCCAAGTTAAGATTCACATTGCCACATACCAGGTGGGAATAGGTGGGCGTTTACTTTAGCCGGAGCACCAGAATGTCCAGCTCTCCATCTCCCTTTGTATCCAGCAAGGGTGCTGTTAATCCTCGGCCTTTTATTCACGCCCAGCAGAGCTGTCGGTACAGCCAGTAATCTGAGAAGGAACTGGACTACACGTGGAGTGAGTTTTGAGTGCGACAGGGCTGCCTAATTCAGCGAGGCTACACCACTGCGCACGATGGCTTTAATGTTTAGAGGCACAGCGGAGCACTCACTGCTCAACACTTCACTGCACGCCTGAAAAATCTTTGTCGAAGGAAAAGCAATCAGCAAATAGCCATGGCTTTCATGCCTAGAAGCTTTGAAATGGTCAGTATGCGCAGTTCTGTCCATCTAGCCGTAGAGTCTCACAGGGGCTGCTGACTAAAGCTTAAATGGCTTCAGAGTACGAATGAACCACCAATTTGATCTCAGGCATACTGAAAAAGTGGATATAAGGAATATGTAAAAGCACATTAAACTAAGATGCACAGAGACATCGTGTTAAGAATTACAAACGTGAAAGTTTAGAGCTATAACGAATAACAATAAAGCATATTTCAGTCTCAAACTACTCTCCCATACGCAATGATTAGGCTTTATTTTGGACGTGATAAGAGGCTTTTGGGTAAATTCCAATGCAAAGCACTTATATAACGACACAACAAAATTGTTATGTACAGTCGATTCCGGTTAATTGGACCACCGGTTAATGGGGCCAGCCACTTATTCGGACCAAATCCTAAAGTACCAAATCAAATCCTATTATATATCTGTAATGTTATTCGCTTATTTAGACCAAAATTACGCTTAATCGGACCAAAGAACGTGACAGCGAATAAGAAATATGTAATATCCGTGGTTACCATAGAAACTCTTCGTCTCTGGCATCACTACACTGCTCCTGAGTTCCTCCCCAGCCCTCTACTGCCACCTACAGGTCTTTGTCTAACATTTCCATTTATAACAAAAAAGAAGCCACAAGTCGCCACTTAGCCACAGCAAAAGCGTGTCAGATCACACTGGATAAGTTGTTCAAACGTTGACTGGAATTTAGTAAGAACTTGTTTTTTACAGAATTATGCTTTGAATGCTGAGTATCTATACATTGTGTTGTAGATCGTTTCGAAAAACTTGTTTGCAAATTTATTTTTTAATTAACAAAATTCGTAAGCAAAAGTAGTTCTTGTTTGTACATTCGCTAGGCGTGTAAATCGCACAATAAAGGTTTAATAAACATTTAATATGTTACATAGGGCAACATGTTTGTTTAATAGGACCAGCCGGTTAGTAGGAACAAAACAATCGCGTCCCGATGTGGTCTGATTAACCGGATTCGACTGTACATCGAAAGATCCTAAGTGAGCAGAATGAAACAAGCACAGACAGAATAATAAACAGACAGAATAAGCAAGCAATGCTAACATAGCGTAAAAAAGTTAACACAGCGTATAAAAGGCTAACAAGATAACAAATGAGACAGGGATAAGAAAATACAAAAGGCTAAACATAAACCTTAACCTAAACAAACTGCATGTACAAGGGTGGAACCTGGCAATGGATAAACATACAGTAGATGAAAAGTAGAACAAACAAAAACCTGGACACCAAACAGGGACAGAGCAGAGGAGCACAACAGGGGCGCAAAGGGAACTGCAACCGAATAAAAGACCTGACATAAAATAAAAGGGTGTATGTACACAGTGAAGTCAGCTGCAGTTATACAAAACATCTAACAGCCGATACAATCCTATAAAGTAATTATAATATATCTTTATAAATTATGTACTTGTACAATTCAAGCAATTATAGATGAGTGCCTTGCTAAAGAGCCCTGAGCCGTCAGGTCCAATACCTTAATCACTGTACCACTACTGAAATGAAAAGATGTGTGACTTAATTTTTTTGCTTTACATTTTTTTTGTTTTAACTGTTGTATAAGTAACTGTAAAGCAGCAACAGTACTGTTCTGTTTGAACTAGATTTGTTAAAGGTCTCAGAAGTAATAGGCAGCTTTAGAAAGCAATACACAGTAAAAAAAAAAAAATCAGTTCACAACCATACTGATTTGGGATTCTGCCCCAGTCAAACTCTCTGGCAGGGTCAGGTGTCACATGCACACAGAATTGGCTGTAAGATGGCTGAAAGGCCGTTCCCATTGTGCTACAACGGTGTGCCCTGGCTTAGTGTGCATCCTGAATTCTCTGGAATTCTCTCTAATAAGTAAAAAGCAGGTTAAAACAATAAAAAAAATAATTTAAAAAATAAATACCACTATAACTTCTTAAGATTCATTTTGATGTAAGAGAAATTTTGTAGTAATAAATCATTTTGTGAGTTCTTGGGTGACGTAGAGGTCTAATATGCTAGTCTAATAAAGTCCAAGTCTTAGCGGTGCGTTTTAACCAGGATCATATACAGACATGTTTGACTGTACCTGAGGAATCTGAGGTTCATTCCGGCTGAGATATGACTGTATTACCCAGATATCATTTTGACAATTTCACGATTTGGGAAGCAAATGGTTAAAACAGTGTTTCTTAAATAAAGAGTGTCATTATTAAGAACCCATGTAACGAAATATGTAATACAGACGAGACAACTCAAAACAAAGGGTGTTAAGGTTTTGTGTGTAAATATCATGTTTGCTAACAGTGCAGTATTTTGACTCTAACATCTTGTGTTTTTCACAAGAGAACTAGCAGTCTCACAGGGCAGAGGCCAACATGTGCTTCCTCCAAGGAAATATGAAGACTGCCACTCACCCAATGTTGCAAGGCAGCTAAACACCAGATAGCAGTCCTGTTCTGTATAACAGATGTCTGTGATTAAGCTAGTGTTTCTCTGAGCGACAGAACATGGCTTCCCTTAAAGCCACAAGGCAGAAGTAGTTATATTCTCTCAGACAAGTGGCTATGTTTATTTCTAATAATACAGCTAGTGTTCTAGTGTTACCTCTCTTGAGCCTTATACAGCTTATAGCATACTTTGCTTTTGGGGTGACTGCTTTTGCTTAGTCTAAAATGTCATTTATCATTCATGCACAGCACATTAGTTTCCAAGATGTCCCTGTCTTTCTTGTAAGCCAGTTATATCAGCGACTCTCGGTACAAACTCTGCCAGAGAATCACATCCAAATCAATGCAAACACAATCAATCAACATGACCAAACAAAAGGACTAAAACGCATTGATCCGCATAGTGACGTCTCCAGCGTCACCTAAAGTAATTGTGCCTCAGGATGGAACCAGAGCGTGAGTCAATTAATGTTATGGCTCGACTGATGGCTGACCCAGTTAAATGATGATTGGTGGCTGCCATTAGGCGCTCACAAATTCTGTTTGCTTTCTACTTTGATGCACATATGAAAGGATGAGTGATGACGCTTGCTGGCAGTTGATATGAGCTAATAAACAGTGACATCTATGAGAGAGTTCTGAACGAGCTGAATTATGTGACGGTACCATAAGTCATTTCTTATTAGCAACATCTAACCGTGTGATGTGTGTCAATAAATGTCCAGGGAATAAAAAAAATAACAATTAGATTAAAACTCCTTGAGGATTATTTGTGTATGATGGAACTGACAATAACTAAAACTAAAAATAAAATAGATTTTCTTGATGTCGATGATGATGGATTGAAGTTACCTAACCACAATTTTGGATTATTATTCTAACACAAATATAAATACAAACAGTGGCCTATGTACTGGACTCTACCCAACTGACTGGTGGCAAACGTTTGGATCAGCAAAGCAAGTCTGTAGGTCAGGTAGCTTGTATATTCACACTTCAGAAGTATTGTGAGTCAGTGTACCTGTGCATCGGTTGAGCTGCTGACCTGTACACCAGCAAGCAAGGATCTGACAAAATAAAAGATCAAGAAATTGGTCAGTCTTGAAACTTGTAAACACATGAATGAGAAAACCAATGAGGTCCAGAAGGTTAGAAATCTCACGTGCTTTTGAGTCAAATGGGTCAAACATTAGTGAATCAGTTAACTTGCAAACTGCTCCATGTAGACTACGGCCAAAGTGAGAAAATCAATAGTCACAGATCATTTAAATATCAGCAGTATGGGATTAGTATTAGAAAGCCATAATAGACTGAGAAATCACTTCCCACACAAAGTCAGGTCAATGAATATGCGTTTGAAAATATGAAGGAATAGACAAACATTGGCATGGACAGGAAAAGACGGGTTTTAATAATTAAACATATTCCCTAGAAACTGAAAAACAGATGTAAGTCAACACCTTAGAGAGCTATGGGTAGAAGCTAAAGAAACAATGAGCAAAAACTGGTAAGTCTACAAGATACAGATACAGGATTCTGTTCACCCTGTGGTACACCTTGTGTGCTGCATAACTGTGCCAGTTGATATAAATAGTGGCTTTTCCACGTCAGGTAATGTGATAAAGTTTTACTTTATTGGCTTGTCATATAGCTCCACATGCAATTGCTTTGCGGCTACACAGGAAGCCTGGCATTCCCTTCAATCTTATAAAAAACAGCAATGAAATCTTTACCAAAGTGTCCACATTATTCACAAATCTTGCAAATCAAATAAACAAATACCTCACTGCAGCATGACACTGTTCGTTCATTAAACTCAAACTCCTTCTCCTTCATCAAAGACTTAAAAATCTTCTTCTAAGTCCCTGACACCACACTCAGAGTGTGTTTATATCATATTTGTGTAGACACCTGACCTACAGACTTTATTGAATTACACTCATTGGAGAAAGATTTTGAAGCCACGGTTGGACACACAAGCAGCAAGTGGAGTGTGGCCAGGTGCTTGCTCAACAAAACAAAACATCTTTAAGGCTGTAGATGCCTGGTTGCTTTTATGACGACTGGTCAAACTTTCAAGAAGGTGGAACCTTGTAGCTAGCTTTCAATGAGAAAATCAAGAATCAGGAACAAGACTAAGTTCTCCAACTTGAAGAAGTATTTGCACTATTGCACTATGCTACCACTTGCACTGTATCTGGAATTGCACAATTCCTTATACAATTTGCACTCTGTTTGTATTTGCATGGTTTTTCCTATATTTTTCATATTGCTACTATTTGAACTTCTGGTAGATGCTAACTGCATTTTGTTGCCTTGTACTTGTACTGAGCAATGACAAAGTTGAATAAATGAATTAATGAATGAATGAATAAATCCATCCATCCATCCATCCATCCAGCCAGCCAACCACCCACCCACCCAACCCATCCATCCATCCATCCATCCATCTATCTGTCTATCTATCTATCCATCTATCTTATCTATCCATCCATCTTGCTATCTATGGTCATGTGCTTTGGGCAATGATTAAAAAAATTAATCTATCAAATCAATCTATCTATCTATCTATCTATCTATTTATCTATCTATCTGTCTGTATGTCTGTCTATTGCCATGTGCTTTGGGCAATTATTAAAAAAATTAATATATCAAATCAATCTATCTATCTGTCTGTCTGTCTGTCTGTCTATTGCCATGTGCTTTGGGCAATGATTGAAAAAAATTAGTATGTGGATATAAGTGGCTGAAATTAGCTTGCTTTGGAGGGTTGCTGGGCATACTTTCCAAGAGGGAGTTCAGCAATCCAGGAGGACCTGAAGGCATACTAGGTGTGGGGGAGGTTCAGGACATGCTATAGGGATTATATCTCTTGCCTGTCATGGAATAGGCTGGGGCACTCCCAAAAGGAGTTGGTAGAAGTTGTGGGAGACAGAGATGCCCAGGTTTCTTTGCCTACCCTGGTGCTACTGCCACCCTGAAACTGATAAGCAGAAAATGAGATGAGAGGAGATGAAATACTATATACATATACATTTTTACTCCCTTCCCTCCACACAGCATGTAGTTTGTATAAAGCATCGGTGATTCCCACGTGATCAGTGGTCATTAGGCACGCTTGGATTTTCCAGTCATTCTGTCATGTTCATATATCATCTTCAGGATTGTCATACTGTATAACAGTAAAATTAGCTTGAAACCCATCAATGTCGATTCATTCCCATTTTAATTTGGCAGTTTGTTGTTAAATCAGAAAAACATGAAAATATAAACAATACATTTGCAGCAAGTGCTATAAATATGATCTCCCATTTGAACGACTTGTAATTCTTATAATGGTTAGGATTCTTGTGAAAATATCCTCTACATTTACATTAGAGTAGCATAAAAGGAATTTCTGATGATGGTAATGTCTGGTCAATGTTCATTTTGGTTTCACAGATCGTTAAATGAGCTAAAGAAAATTGCAATAGTCTATATAAAATCACACTGAGACAAAACTCTGAATGATTGAGATTTCCTTTCTGAATCTTTTGAAGTGGTAACACTTGATTGCTGCCACCCTGAGACCCTTAGTGCACACCTTGGCCTCTGAAAAAGAACTGATTTCTTGACCAATAGTGGCCAAATGTGCATTTATGAAACAGAAAGAGAGAAAGTGCCTAATTGGACAGAAGCAAAAGCAACTGAGACCAATTACTGACGCTCCCGCTGTGCAGCTGGTGCCTGTCATACTTTCGTTTGCCGTGTTAGGCTGTAGGTGTGTTAAGGGGCCAGAGGTGTTCCTTTGTGCATTGTAGCTGTGTGCCGTGGAATTCTTTTGCATAAAACACTTCAAAACACTTCACGGAATTAGTCCATCTTTGAAGAGAAGGTGAAGAATAGCAAGGTGTTGTAATACCTGACCCTACAAGATATAAATCAAGTCATGCAAGAGGCAGGAATGTATTTTATTGTCAGTAAAGATGAATGAGGCATGAATATACAGGGTATCAGTATATCTACTGTACACACAAAGCAATATCCACAGGGATATACAAGAAGGCTTAACAAGGGAGATGTTTTATATCCCCTTTCATCCACCATCAAATCAAGCCCTGGTGAAAGCGGATACTAACACACAGTATTACAAGCACAAATGAAAAAAAAGCTGGTACAGTATAGACAATGCAAATAAATAAATGTGTTGTTTTTTACATTTGACCTTTATTTCATTGATTCATTTAATTTATTTTGTCATTTTGTCTGATTAACTTACATTGATTGGTTAATAAACATCCATTTCTGCAATTGAGGCCTGCAATACATTCCAAAAACGTGCGGACGGCAAAGCATTTACCACTTTGCAACGTATGCCATACCTTTTCATATCACTTACTGTGGCAGATCACAAAAGTGGAAATGACCTTTGCCAAAGGCACTGACACAACCCTGGCTTTTAAACTTGTTGCTGATGGTCTTTAATCTTTAGTCTGGATCACATGGTGTCCATAAGACTTGCAATACTGATTCATCTGACCTCAATACACAACCACTGTGTGACGGCCTATACTAGATGCATCTGAGCCCAGAAAAATCGACACCACTTCTTGACATGGTTAACATGAGGCTTCTTTTTGCACACTAAGGTTTTAAATGGCATTTGTAAATGTAACCTTGTATTGTAGTGCTTGTTAAAAGTTTGCCAAAGTGATCCCTTGCCCATGTGGTTATATCAGCCATTAATGAATGACATTTTTGATGATATCTGCACCCTATGGAGAGAAAAACATGTTCTTTGAGGAACAGTGTTTTTATCTCACACATTTGTTGACAATCTTTTGGTTAAAACTGACCCTTTGTACAGCCTGCTGTGATGATTACAATCACCTGTTAACATCACCTGTTTAAAATCACATCATTATTAAAAACATTATGTCCATTCCTCCATGACCACATTGCACCATTTTCTGTTGACCATGTCACAAATGACAGATTATCTAAAACTGGTTTCTTGAACATGACAAAGAGTTTACAAAGCCCCAAAGAAATAAGGCAGCTCCAAAGGCAAAAATCGGGACAACCCAGTAATAGTTACTAGCAAGGTGCAACTATTAAAGTGGCCAGGGGACCGCAGATAGGTCAGTCCACTACCCATACTCTCTTCATGCCTTTGTAATCACCTGTTTATGTTCACATTGGAATTAAATTTTTCATATTAGCCCCTAAATTGCCCCATCCATGAAACAAATGTGTCCAGTCATCCACCCATCCATTATCTTTCACTTAATCTACACGGGGTTGTTGGCCAGCTGGTGCCCATCCAGCAAAGGCAGAAACAATCGGGGCACCAATCCATCGTAGGACACACACACACACACACACACACACACACGCGCACAGTCAACCTAACACACATGTCTTTGGACTGTGGGAGGAAACTGGAGTACCCCGAAGTAAACACATACAGACACTGGAGGACCATGCAGACTCCACACAGAAAGGACTCATACTGCTGGCATTGAACCCAGGACCTTCTTGCTGTGAGGTAGCGGTGTCAAATTGTTCCAAAACAGAAACGAAGTACAGTTGCACAAGTGGAAAACAAATCTGCTTCAAAACCTTAGGAATGACTTTAGGACGACCTTGTGTCTCTTCAGGTAGATGCACACTGGGGATTAGTGAAATGCCATTAGTGGTTAGTCATTTCCTGAATTTCCTCATCTGACGCTGTTGTCATGACACCACCATTCTCTGGTAGCATTTCATGGCATTAGAGTGCACATATGATGCGTTGGATTGTAAACCTACCTTCCTGTTATGCAAAAACCGAGTACGCGGAGGAAATCTGATCTCTTTCTTGCTCTTCATCTCTCTTTAAAGGGACGTGATGCGACTTGCAGTTGTGTGGATGCCTGACGGTTTTGTGAATAATGTGCCATGTGCATGATTTATTCCCAGAACAATAATTGCTTTAATAGCCATAAAAAATACCTTTGTGTGGTGCATATTATGTTTGGTAAATACTATGCTGATGGAAATACCATGTGTTCTTTTCTCTTTCACTAAGCACATGAGAGTGCATCAAAGAGTCAGGGGACATTGTTTCAATCTGTGTTTTTCGACACGTGTGCATATTCCAACTATGTTGGCTTGCTGCACTGCTGTATTGGGAGTACATCTATGATCCCTCAGCTGTATGTGTAAGGTCCTGATTGGGTCACCAAATGGCATACCTAAAAATACACCTACAGTGCATCCAGAAGGTATTCACAGCGCTTCACTTTTTCCACATTTTGTTACGCTACAGCCTTATTCCAAATTGTATTAAATTAATCTCTTTCCTCAAAATTCTACACAAAATACCCCATTATGACCATGT
>JAUZSU010196458.1:0-11838 GCA_034780255.1 Parotocinclus maculicauda | reverse complement strand
GCTTGAATTGTAAGATAGTATAAGTTGTAAGTCGCTCTGGATAAGGGCGTCTGCTAAATACCGTAAATGTAAATGTAGGTTCGAAAGAATATACAGTTAGTGGTGGAACATCTTAAGTAATGCACAAAAAAGTCTTTAAACACATCAACCGAGTTAGAAGAGTCTCTAAACAAGACGTGAGTTTATTAACAAACGGGCTCACAACTGGTAATGGCTGACCTCTGCTTAAACTCCCACCTTTGTTCATGGATCTACAACATTAATTTGTGTGTCATTCTGACATTGGACAAATCTTGTTTTTTTTCCAGTACAGTGTATTACCTGTTAAATGTTCTTTACATTAACATGTTATCTGGCTCTTTCAGGTGTTCTAGAAGAAGCAGAGTTTTACAACATTGCATCATTGGTGAGGCTGGTCAAGGAGAGGATACGAGACAATGAGAACAGGACGTCTCAGGTGTGTGGGAATAGAGTCTGACACAAGGGAGCTTTGTAGATTTGTTTTCTGATTAAAAAAATTAAGCAGGTATATAAAGTCCCAAAGTGGAACAGTCATCAGTTTAATGACAGAACATCTGTTTAAAGTTGCTCTTCACTTTATTAAAAAAAAAAAGCTTGAAAGCAAGAAATATGTCTGGCATGATCAGAAAAATGTGGACACCATCACCAGCTCTACCCCCTCTTTTTTTCTTTTTAAAGTATTACACAGCAGAATGGACATGGCAGTATAGGGCTAGAAATGAGGTGGAAGAAATATGTAATTTCTGAAATTTCAGGAAAACATTCAATGTTTTTTTCACGTATTTCTTGACCATTTGGAGATTGTCTGCCGATCTTTGCTCCTTAAAAACTCATAGTGGCTCAGTGGGTAGCACCGCTAGGGTGCTAAAGGTTTTATCATGGGTTTAATCACGGGGTGAAACGGATTTGGTAATTTTTGTATGTCTGTGTGGGTTTCATTCGGGGTACTCCGGTTTCCTCCTACAGTCCAAAGCCATGCATGTTAGGTTAATTGATTACGCAAAATTGGCAATGACTTATATGAAAACACACACACACACTGCTAACAAAAATTAGGGGATATTTCATAAATATATAAATATATATATATAAAACTATATATATAAAACTATATCTTGAGATAACCTTGTGTGTGTGTCGCCGAAACGGCCACTGATACAAATAGCGACATTAAATAAACAAACACAATTATTGCAATCACCTGTATGAAATCACTTTTTTTTCCCTCATTTAGGGGAGATCGAGAAGTTAAGGCTGGTCTTCTAAATCTGTGGCCAATGTGACCCTCAGCAGAAAAAGCAAATTGAGAGTGAAGACTGTTATTGAGATCATTGTAATTCAGGTGTTGTGAGGCAGTCATTCCACTGACAGGTGAAATTAAAAACAATGAGATGCTGTGGAAAATTTTCTGGCTTTGGAATTCATGTGGCTGATACTTTGACACATAAGCAAGCACATGGCAACAGCAATTGCACTGGTCTTTTTCAGCAGGATAATGTTTCCTGTTACACTGCAAATCTCGTTCAGGAATAGTTTGAGGAACATAAAAAAGTTAAAGGTGTTGTTTTGGCCTCTAAATGTTTCAAATCTTAACCCAATCGAACATCGGCAAACAGTCCCATCAATGGAGGCCCCCAATTGCATCTTACAGGATTTAAAGCATTTGCTGCTTGGTGTTAAATACTTGATTACCTTCAGATTTCTTATGGAGTCCATGCCTCAACTTCTCAGAACCTTGTTGGCACAAGTGGGGACCTACACATTGTATGACCGGTCGTTGTAATGTTATGAGTCTGTGACTGATTGATTGACATGACTTCAAATGATTCACATTTCTGTAACAAGTCATGTTGTTGTTGTAGATTACAACTGTTTTAACATCAATGCCACAATTCGGCTGCTTAGTTTCTTATATTGTTCTTTTTTTCTGCTTGCAGGGCCCTGTAAAACACGTGTATCGTGTGCTACAGTGCCAGGAAGAGGAACTTACTCAAATGGTTTCCACAATGTCTGATGGATGGAAATTTGAGCAGGTACGTCTGGCTCTTTCTTTGCTCTTGTCGTGTGTGGTCCTGTTCATCAGCAGTGCAGGTCATGAGTGGGGGCACACTGCCATTCTGAATATATAGCACCTATTCAGTGGGCTGGATTAATTGGCTTCCTTTCTAATCTTCGAAGCTTTTCTCCTGTTTCCCGTGGAAATGGCATTTGCCCAGTCTAAATATCGAGCTGCAATTTCAGTCTAAGTAAATTGTGCTTTATTAGATAAATGCTTGAATATGGTGTCCGGCTTATCTTTTCTTTCAATCCCAGGAACTGCAAATCTTTTGTAAGCCTTTAACTTCCTCTGCATGTTGTTTTCTGGTTTCAGTCTCACATGGCCTGCATATAAAGAGAATATATGACCTAAGCATATGATGTCATCCGCGTTTACGTTCTAGATAAACAGTTTATTCCACGTTCTGTTTGTGCTGGTCAACCTTTTGCATTTGTTCAGAGAACTGTTTACAGTTTTAGGGACTTGATTTAATTTGTTCCATTTTCCAGCTCATAAGCATTGGCTCATCTTACAACTATGGCAATGAGGACCAGGCAGAGTTTCTTTGTGTGGTTTCCCGAGAACTCAACAACTCAACTAATGGGATTGTCATAGAGCCCACTGAGAAGGCTAAGGTGAGATACCAAGAGCTTAAGTGCATTTGAAAGCTTTTAAAATCAAACTGTGATGGTTTTAGATATGACATCAGCATACAGCCTAATCCAAGAATAGTGCATTTCAGTTGACATACAGTACAATCTCACAACTGTAAACAGAAGAAGATTTGAGTTTTTGATTTTACTCTGGGTTGGGGTATTTGGGGTTAAGGTCAAGGATTCTGGGGGTACCTTCTAGATATGATTGGCTTTGTCTGGTCTGGGGTTCATCACTCCGCACTGTGACAGCAGCCCCTACCCATCTCTGCAATAGACTGGCGTCCTATCCAGGCTGTACTTGCATCTACGGCCTTTGTTCTTTGGAGATTATTGTTGGAACTCACAAGACCATTAACAGGTCAAGCAAGGATAATAAACACTTGCACATGCTGTTTCCATTAAGAGTACCTGTAGTATACCTGTAGTAAGAAGGAATTCCAAGTTTCAGTTTTATGTTCTCGCTCGATAAGAATTTATGATGTTTCAAAATGACTTTGATCAATAATCATTTTTAAGTGGGTCGTCCTGTTTTATTTGTACAGGTAAAAGGCTGCAAACTGTATGTAAACTGTATGTAAAACTCCTAACCTGTTTTTATCCAAAGCCAAGGTCAAACATGCGATTTGCACCAGACTTTGGCACTTATTAACCCTTTAAAACTGGAATTTGAGTTAGTGCTAATCTGTTACGTTCTCTTCTATTGGTGTATAATAGTTAGGAAGAAGGCTCAGGACAACTGAATTAAGTTTATCAAGGCTTGTACTCATACAGTAAGTTGTGTATAATACAGTAAGCTTGACGGACAAACAAATGAATACTGTGTACAATAGGACAGGCACATGCATATGAACAGCATTTACAGCTTGTTACAAATAACTTGCAAAAGTCAAACACACAAGTAATTTGCACACAACTGAGTTAGAATGGTCTCTAGTCTAACAAGCTTGATTGGAATGGTAGTGAGATTTTGAGTGAAACTCAGTCTTCTCCTGCTCTTAAACTCTAACTTAACTTATTAACTTGTGTTAATTGACTTGTGAGACCAGCTGGACAGGAGATAATTTAGCAATTAACATTGGAATCTGTAATTTAGAAATTGGAATCTAATCAGTGTTCACTACAGTACTGTATACTCTTAACATCATGTGTTTGGCAGCACTGTACCGTGTCTAGGGCCGCTATGTCCGGAGCTAAAAGACTAGAGATTTCTATTTCCTGTAATTGTTTTTTATTTTAAGTTCAAAACCTGTGCCTTTAAAGCGAACCACCATCAGCAACCACTGGTGCCTCTAGATTTAAAGATTTTAACATAAACATCGTCAACTTTATCAACAAGATACTTGCACAAAGTTTAATTCAAAAGCTTTTTAGAACTTTTTCGAAGTACACACTCTCTCTCGCAATCTACTTCCAATCTCTACACAGTCTAAATCTCAGCTACTCTACTTAACTCTACACAACTGTCAAAACTAATTTGCCTTAAGGCTCACCTTTTGCAAGATGGTTCAGTTTCTCTGGAAAGATTAGCTGGAAAGAGTAGTCATGCCCAAACAGTGTAGTCGTGCCCACACGCCTTCTCAAAGGCTGTGCTCTCTCAGCTAGTGACGCTAGATCTAGGAGAAGAGAGAACTAGAAAGAAAGATATTTATATATAAATAATAATCATTATAATTAATAGACATTGTGTCCGTGTATAGGCATCAATAGACTTTCTATATCTTTATATCTCATGCATGTTTACACTTTAAAATCTTGGCTGTCATATAATCTATATATAATCTAATCTATTTCTTACTGTGTAATTTGGTAAAGACAAAACTGTTTCTTTGAAATGCTTAGTTTTATTAGACACTTTTGGCAAGAGACAGCATGTACAAGCTGTTATCTCTAGTGCCAGATAATGATGTTAAACTGTGCAGTTTGTTTTGTGTTTATGCGACTCCCATATAATGCTACACAGTAATGAGTAAAACATTCAGTACTGTAAACAGTTTTAAATGAGATAGAAATAGATTTACTGCAATAAAATATTCGTATATATTGTAAAACATTTTGTCAGAAAAGAAACAGGCTGAAAAGGTTAAGATCTGCTAAAGCTCACAAAGACTGGAATGAAGATCAGTGGAAAAGTGTATTATGGAATGACAAATCCAAGTATTTGGGTCCAGTGGTCATAAACAATAACACGATTTTTCATATTATCACAATTATTACGAAATCATTGAATTACAATTATTTAGGATAATCACAATAAATTGAATTATTGAATTACAGCAATGTAGGTCTACTGTCATTATCCACAGTTGCTAGATTTATCACAAGCAGAATGAGAGTTGGGTGTACTGGGCTGAGGTGATAAAGTTTGAGTTAAAGAAAGCAGATAAAGAAATTAAATGTATTCATTGAGACAAAAGAGAGTTAACGAAAACATTTAAACTTCTAACTTCTTATTTGCTGCTGTAACAGGTTTAGAGGGCAGTGCTAAGTAATTTTGGTGGGTTTGTTAGCTGTGCAGTTTGTTTTATTTTTGGCATACGTGCTAGCAGAATGAGGTTGTACTAATTTCCCTTTTGTCATGCTTTGCATCGTATATTTTTAGTCATTTGTATGGGTTTTTGTTGTAATCAAACATCACTAGTAAGCAATATGGCTGTTCAGTCACTCTAGACTTGTACATTATTAGATGTGAACAGTTAAACTTGACATTGTTAATTGCCTACAATTATATGATTTATAATTATTTAATTGTCACCTGCAGTTTCATTATTGTAGAAGGATTATATCTATCTAGCTATCAATAGATAGATGGATAGATAGGATAGATGGATGGATAGATAGGATAGATGGATGGATGGAGACACGCTGCTTAGAAAATTAGAAGATGCTTCAAAATGAATATGAAGCAATTAAGAAAGAAGCATTTGAGTTTACTTCAGTGAATTAGATAATCAGAAAAGCAAATGAACAGTCAAAGAAAGTTGTTTGATTATACAAAGGTGATGCAAACCCAATTATCGTGATTGAGTGAAATTTACTGTTCAGTAGGGTGTATGATCACACATTACAAAAAACAGTAATGGAGCATGGACAGGATCAGATTTTCCAGCAGTTCTTGTGGGATCCTCTTCCACTCTTGCTCCAGGGCAACTTTCAGCTCAAGAAGTGCTATGGGAGCCATACATATCGCTGAAGGAACAAATATGAGGTGGCTTAAGAGTTTTGCACAGTACTATATAAGGAAGTAGTGCTGCACTGTTTTGTATATAGATGGTACGATACGATTAGGGCACCATTTGCCACAAGAGTACAGGTGCCTCATGGGGTCACACAGCAAAAAAGCCATTAACAGAGTTAGTTTAACGTTCTATCCATCCAAATTAGGGTGTAAATAAGTCTAGGGTGCCATGTCTAAAGCTGACTGTATACTTTGATGTCCTTTTCACAGATCCTTCAGGAGAGAGGTTCTCGGATGTAAGGAGACCGTCTTAGCTGTGCTGATACTGAATTACCCTGTTCCTCCCCTGGATACTCCTTTCCTTCCAATAAAGCTGACTTCATCAGCTTACATGGCTACCCTTCCTTTTTGTCATCCTCCTCCCTTGTGCCTTTTCACAGTGGGGGTGTCCTGACTCCCCCTCCCTGCAGTGCTGCAACATCGCCCATCTAGCATCATCACAAGAAGACTGTTTCTGTTACCAGAAATGCTAAAGAGGTTCTAAGTTATATGATCTGTGATGACGCAAGACTGCTGCTAGGGAGGAGCCTGAGTAAAGTTTTCGAGAATTGTCACAAGTGTAACCATTTACAAGGCCTCGGAACTTGATCTTTAATCACCTTCATATCCTGATCATAATCATCTTTAATCTACATCATAGCTGGCATGCTAGTTACAAGGAATGCCTGTGCCCTGATCAGCTAGGCTGCGTGCCCATCACCGAAATCTCCTCAGGACTTCCAGGGGTGTCAGAAAATACAAACAGTACAGACAAAAACAAACATTTGCCCCATACCCTCCACTCCAACAAGCACACTGACTCACTGTGCACATTTTCTGAGTGAATATTGTAAGCAACACTCACTTATCTTGTTATCAGTGTCTACCACAGCCTGGCTCAGCCTTTGAACATGCAGCACCAATCGTCTTTGGTTTGTAGTGTGTCTATATCTTTAAGTCGTTCTGTCCTTTTGGAACTGACCCAGAGTATATTAGAGGTTAACTAAGGACACAGACCGACAGCTTCCCGGTTGGGCGTCGCAGTGCTCTGAATCGGATGCTGCTTACCATCCTGTGGGTGTTTTCTCTAATCTGTTACTATGAATATAACAGGTATGAATATAATATACTTGATTTACAAAGAGGTTTAATGCAAGGTCCATAAAATGTTGACGCGTACCACAGCAACCTGTGCTCTTTGTCTACTCTTTGTCCAGTGCCTCGTCACTTTCTATGTAAATTTTGTGTTGTTTTCCCTCAAGCTATTCATATGTGACTGGAAATGGGCCACTTACTCCGCCGCCCCCCAAAAAAAGCCTTGCATATTTAATACTATTTCTCAGAATTGTAATTTTCCTTTATATAAAGTCATCATTTGTCTTGGGTTCCATGAGACTGTTGATAGATAATGTGCTCAAAGGCTTTGAGTCAAATCAGAGCTCTTAGCAGTTCTGTCTGTGTCATTTAAATTAGTTCACACTCCTAGTGTTCCTCTTTTAGCTTTTTAACTTTTCTATGTCAAACTTAAAAAAGGCAGATGAGTTCTAGTGGAATAGAATTGAATGTTAAGGGCTCTTCTACTTGGATTAGGATGCTTGCCCTTTTGTCAAAATGTGTATATTCATTTCAGGTAAACTGTGCTCTGTTTCTATTTTGACTTAAGGGCCAGTATATGGTCTTATTCTACACTGAATTAATCACCCTTGATGTTTGATATTTAGCCACTTAATACTAAATCCCTAGAGTCTGCTAATCTGCTAACTCATGTCCTGACAGTATTTTGACACGCTTTTCTTGTTCAGTACCATAGTAAGTATAATGGCATGCTTTGGTGTTGGTTGTGTTGTTCATGTCCAATGAAAAACAACAGATGTCAATGTGAAATTCTTTGTACTAAGCACACATTTGAAAGCAATTTCTGTGTTTATGTTGAAAATCTTTGAAATTATGTAATGATTATTTCCACTTTGACAAGCAGAAGGGGCTGATGGAAGCGAGCTCCGCTGTGTGCATTTTCACAAAGCATATTTTCTCAGAGGGATCATTTTAAGACGAGGTGCAGGTTTTAAGATCACCCAACAAAAACGATTTGGCTCGAGTTTCACAGCCTGTTGTGAAATCTCACTTTTTGATATTCATCCCCTGGATGAATAATAAAAAACCGGTTCAGGCCCAGTTGTTTATTATTAAAATTCCCATATTGGACCTCCAAGCACCAGCGGGGAAGTAGTATTTGATCTGCACCACTGTTTTCCTTGAACCATGCAAAGTACAGAGTAGCCTGATGCAATGATTTGCTATGGTTGTTCGGGAGGCAGAGCTGGAGGTGTGTCTGGACTCGGCACTATACACAAACGTACTCTTGTCTCACTATCAGTGGCGAGTATTGTGCATTTTGTATCACAAGATTGTCATACATAAAGTCTGACCTTCAGTATGTTGTCTTGTTTCGACTACAGTTTAGAATAAGTAGGGATATTTGAAGAGGTTTTGCGCTAATCTAAATGAATTTACTTTTCATTATTGAACTTTTGTGTGCACTGTAAATGTGTTTTATTTTCTGTTAGCAGCAAATATCAAGTCAACACAGTTTACTTTGGGACATTTACGTACAGTGATGTCAGTGACACCTACATTTTCCTCATAAGTTGTAATTAATGATAAGACGTACAGTTAAGCTATAAGAAATTGTAATGTTAGTGAATTATTGGAGTACTAGGCCTACTTAATTAATAGTTATTTCCTACATTCACTTTACCTGTGGTCTGTTTGTGGTCAAACAAAAAGATGCTGAAGCAAGAAGTTTGTACGGTTTGTGTTTATTTTGTCAATCCGGGCCAGGGAGGGGGCTGTGTTTTTGGTACAAGAACCTGAACGCATGCATTGTGTTAGAGTATATAATATTCTGTATTGGGACTTTGTCTAGTTACGTAGTTTGGTAGTGTTGGGGAAAAGTGCATGGACTGTGTTACAGAGATTTAAGATGATGTGCAAGGTAAAACATTAGGACAGTCTGTCCACAGCGACTTTTTTTTGTTTCACTCGGTCTTGTCTAAACACTAGGTCATATATATCAAAGAACTTTTAAAGGATCGACTCGATATTTGGGCAGGAATGCATTAACTCTGCCATTCACATAAATAAGTTTCATATTGATCATAAGGGTTTAGGTTTCAGATTGCTGTAATAGGTAGTTTGGAACACATGCATGCTTTGATATACATAAACACACAGGTGTGCATGCGTGCACACACAAAGAGAAAGGCATTTATACATGTTCTGCAAATCTGCTCTCTACACCAGATGTTTTGAATGTGTTACATTAACTAAACTTGATGTCATGTGCGACCTTTTTGTCTCAAAGTTTGTTGCGATAAGTGTTCTGGAAATTGATACTCGAGTCTTTTGTTTCGTTTGTTTTTTGGGGGTTTTTTTTGGGTCACCTGATGCAGTTCCTTTCAATGTACAGATTGCAATGATGAAAAAATGTCAATATAAGATTTTTATCATGAAAGAAAATGTGTTCTAAATGTTGTACTTTTTTGTTTTTATCACAGGACTTTGTTGCAATTGTTTACCAGAGAACTGAGCATGTATGTACATGGTATATGATTAATAAAAGAAAGTTTTACAGAAGCAGAAAGACTTACTGTTATGGACGGTTGTAAGAGATATTCTGGTGGCCTCAATCAACACTAACTAAAAGTGATTACACTAAACTGAATAGAAAAGCATTTAAGAGGTGCGACAATCAAGAGTAAATATTTTAAACCTGTAAGATAGCATATGTCTTTACACATGGCTGGTTTGTTCAGTGGTGGGTGAAGGTTTTATAAATGCCACAAATTTTGGTTTTCACAAATTTTAAAGCCTTGGTTTTTTAGAACATTTTATTAGATGTTTATATGGTATAATTAAACTTTTTATTGACAAATACATCCATTTTAGCAAAGACTTTGTATTTAGAGTTCACCCTTCTTTTTGTAAGACTTTGCAGTTCGATTTGACATGCTGGATACCAGCAACTGGGCAAAATCTTGAATGATGGCAACCCATTCTTGCCTGATGGTTGCTTGAAAGGGTTTTGTTTCTCCACCCTCTTTTTGAGGATTGACCACAGGTTCTCAATGGGATCGAGATATGTGGAGTTTACTGCCCATGGGCCCATAATTTCAATGCTTTGTTCATCGAGCCACTTGGTTATCACTTTTGCTTCAAAAGCATAGTTAAAATTGCTCCTCGGGAAAAGTTGCTCTGGGAGGATGTTTTGATACCATTCCTTATTCATGGCGGTGCTGTTTTTTCTTAACGTTGAGGAAATCCAATCCCCTGGATGAGAAGCAACCCCACGCTTGAATGGTCTCAGGATACTTCACTTTCGGTATGACACATGACTCATGGTAGCACTCATCTTTTCTTTTCCAGATAAAAATTTTACCAGATGTCCCCAACAGTCTAAAGGGAGCTTCATCAAAGAAAACATTATCTCTGTCCTCTGCAGTCTAATCCCTACACTTCCTGTGGAACCTCAGTCTGTCCTTGATGTTTTTCTTGAAGAGAAGTGGCTTCTTGACACCAAGCCATTATCCAAAAGGCTTTGTCTTACTGTGCGTTGAAATGCACTCACACCTGCCCTCTGCCATTCCTGAGCAAGCTCTGCACTGGTGGTGACCCAATCTAGTAACTGGTCCTGACACTTGCTTGACTTTCTTGGGTGCCCTAAAGCCGCCTTCACCGAAATTGAACCATTGAACTACTCTCCTTGAAATGATTGATTGTTGATTATTGGTTGATCGGGGTGCAATCTTACAAGCAGCAATGTCCTAGCCTGTGAAACCCTTTAAATGCAATGTAATGACAACTGCATGCGTTTCCTTGGACCACGGTTGGCAGAAGAAAACTTAAAACCACCACTAGCCTTTTAATGGGTACCCTTTTCTAATCAGCAGCATGACAGAGTGATATCAGCTGTCATTTCCTTATTAAGCTTTTCTCCTGGGCTAATGTGATCATCCCTGAAATTATGTTAGCAGGCCATTTTGTAGTTCTAAAATGCAGTGGCTAGAACACAGTAATTTTTGTGATAAGGCTATTCTCACCGCAGGAAATTATTTTTCAATGAATTGCAATTCATCTGATCACTCTTTACAATCTAAAGTTGCAGCAACCTTTGTGAAAACCAACATTTTACCATTCTCAGAACTCCTGGCCACAACTACCGTATATGTTCTAGTTACCTTAATGTTCTTTCAATGAGCAGATGCTTTAGAGGAAGTTATGCGGCTGGAATGACAGAATACCTTCCCATTGTGTAATAGCAGGGGAATGGGCAAACTTGTAATTAATTGGCTGGGAAAATTGTAAGCTAAACAAAACGGTAACTAAGACACAAAACTAATATTTCTATTTTAATGGTTTCTATTTGATTTACTTTTGTTATATCTACAGTATATTAAGCTACTTGAGCTCGTACAAGTGGATTGGGCACAGCAGTGCTGTTGAGGACCTTATAGACTTCCCATGCCCTGTCCACTCTTTTAAGACAAATTACCTTGCAAGTTCAACTTTTCAGAGACAAGTTCATATTTTGTTCATGTGTTTTGTAACATGACTTTTTGCCAACATCTCCAAGGATCTTTCTTGTACTCTCAAGACCTCTTTTCTGGCCAAGAAGGCACAACGGCACCTCTACTTCTTAAGGAGACTGAAAAAGGACCATCTACACTTCTACATACTGACAAACTTTTACCGCTGCACACTTAAATGTTCTGACCAACTGTGTGACAGTGTCGTATGGAGGCTCCACTGTGGCTAAAAGGAGTGCCCTGAAAAAGGTGGTCAAGACCGCTCAGCGCATCATAGACACACAATTACCTTCCATCAGCGACCTTCACCACCAGCACTGTCTA
>JAUZSU010196447.1:0-11838 GCA_034780255.1 Parotocinclus maculicauda | reverse complement strand
TGTGTTGTAGATCGTTTCGAAAAACTTGTTTGCAAATTTATTTTTCAATGAACAAAATTCGTAAGCAACAGTAGTTCTTGTTTGTACGTTCGCTATATGTGTAAATCGCACAATAAAGGTTTAATTAACATTTAATATGTCACATAGCACATCCCGTCTTATAACATAGGGCATGTTCGTTTAATCGGACCAGCCGGTTATTAAGACCAAAACAATCGCGTCCTGATGTGGTCCCATTAACCGGAATAGCTGCCCTAATTGTGAATTTCAATGGGAAACACAGGTTGAACGCTAGAGCGTATCGGAAACCAGCCAAATGCAGACCATTCGCAGTCCTGTAGGATTTCCTAGGTGGTGGTAAAAAGGGTTCAGTCAGCAAAGCCATGTTGTTCAGCAGCTCACTCTAATGACGGCCCACATCTGTCTTTAACACAACTCTCACTAATTGGATGAAGACAAAATTACCCTTAGTGATGTGGGTAACTTGCTTTTGTATGCAGGGGGAGCAATCAAAGCTGGCAATCAAAGCCTCGCAATTGCTGCTTTTTTATGGTTCTGAAATTGCAGAAAGGTTTAATGAGTCAGTGTACAGTATGATGTTATTGGAGAGCAGTGGGTTGTGGAGTGTGCGGTGGGTTTGCACGGACCGTGCAGTTGCTGCGTGCGTTTGAGGGGATATGTAGAGGGTCGACACGGGTCTACGCCCGTCACGGCCATTTAGCAGTTGTTAAATGTACCTGAGACGAAGCACTTTTCAGCCGAATCTCACTTGTGCTCTAATTGCACTTGAGCACGGTTCAAAACAAACCTCCTCCGGCTGGAGGAACACGGCCCGCTCTAACACTGCTGTCATGCTTGGTGCTTGCAATTGGCCTGCAGCCTGGGGCTCAGGATGAGGGGCTTACCTGAGCAAACTGCGGCATTCCTGCTACGGCATGGCCGAGTCATGCCAATAAAGAATTATGTTGGACGGATATCTTATTTCTCGTTGCAGCAAGGCCTGAGGACTGCAATCATTAGAGCACACGTCTGGAGTAATGTTCCTGTGCGGCGTCGGCTTCAGGCTTAATTCTTGCTATTGTTAGTTATGAAAGGAAACTAAGCATTGCCTGTGTGACAGCAGTTATAAATTCTAAAACCAGAGAAAAAAAAGATCGGGGGAATATGGGAAAGAAATAAAAACATGTCTAAGAATGAAATAACATCTTCAAAAGAATAATGATTCTCAGTCTTCCTCTCCAGACACGTCCAGAAATCTACCTTTAATCCAAACACTTTGTCTTCACTCCCACAGACAAGAAATGAGGCGATGTTGTGTCTAATAGATTCAACAGCATGTCACATTAACAACAGAGAGCAGTGTTTGTCTGCGGTTAGGGGAGGGATTTAACATCCTTTTTCTGTGTAATTCGCAGGAGTGGGGTAAAAAATATGACTTTTTAAGACGCATCAGATTTATGTTGTTTGAATTACTGACTTTATTGTGCTGTGAGGAGCTTATTTATGGATGAAACCTTCAGGCGGTCATTTATTCTCACAGGCAGGTTAACGGCATGAATTGTGTGTCCAGTTCTGTTATTTTCCTTTTAAAAAGAAAGGAAGCAATGCAATGGCCTAGCAGTTAAGGTACTGGACTATAGACCAGCAAGTCTAGGGTTCAAATCCCACCTCGGCCAAGTTGCCACTGTTGGGCACCTTGAGCAAGATATATTACAATTGCTTGAATTATAGGATTGGATGGAACCCATGTAGAAACCGAAAAAACATGAAAACATCCTGGCTGGGAATTGACAAGAAATGTGCATTCTTTTTAATAGGTTAATTAGCAAATAGAGCATGTGAGGATTGTGTTAACACGAATAACATCATGGCAATGATTTCCTTGAAGGCGAGTGCCATAGATAATCACAGCCGTAATGCTATTCGCAATAACTTATGACATTGTGTGTTGTTGCTTTAAACAACATTTTAGAAAATTAAGAAACAAACTTAAGCTTTAGAGATGGTTTATATAAGAATACCAAATAACATTGGTACAAAGTGCAAGTGAGCACAAAATGAAAGTAAAAAAAGTCTGAAAATAAAATGCTACAATAGAATTTATAGAAGTTATTTTAGGGTTATTGTGTTATTTGTATACGTCATGTGTTTATGTGCATTAAACTTGCCATTACTTTGCAACAACGCACCAGTGAAGTGATAAAGTCTTGGTGTGAAAAAGCCATGCTGTTATCACAAATATCACAGTGAAAAGGCTTCTCAACCAATCAGAGTGTAAATGGAGTCTGAAGTAACGGTTGTATAAAATAAAAGAAAGCACACACGATTTACAACCCAAATTCTGTTTGATGGTGCAAACCTTCCATTTAAATTCCTAACCAATAATCACTGAACAGCTCTACAGGTCCAAACATACTACATATTATTCATTTATTTTATTTATGTTCCTTTTTTATTTCTGGTTAGGTTTGTGGGGCTTTGATGCCAATTTTAGGGCAAGGTGTGAGCACAAGTGTACCCTGCAGTACTGCGTCGAGGATTAAGCATCAGGGTTAAGCGGATAAGAAAATCAATTGACTGAGACTGTGGTGGCCTAGCGGTTAAGGTACTGGACTCTGGACCAAAAGGTCCAGGGTTCAAATCCCACCTCTGCCAAGCTTCTTAACCCACAACTGCTTGGATTGTAAGACTGTATCAGTTGTAAGTTTCTCTGGATAAGGGTGTCTGCTAAATAATGTAAATGAATGAGTAAATGCTACAAATATAATGTTGATAGGAACCTATACTGACTTGAGATCCACTTAAAAGTTAGATCTCATGTTATTTTAGATAGGAAATTATTTTTTTATGTACATTTTACTTTCTTATTTCATTTTGTTTTGCCTGGGTCCTTGAGCTTATGGCCTAGCAGCTTAAACCACAGCAGTCAGAGGTGGGTAGTAACATGCTATATTTACTAGATATCAGTTACCTAAGTAACTATAAAGTAACCATATAGTAACGAGTGTACTAGCTAGAGTAATTTAAATTTGGAACTTTAAGTTTCAAGTTTATTTTTCATTTGCACAACAAAAATTCTTGTAGTGAGGCTCAGATAATCACTCTGTAGAGAAGTTATACACATAATAAAGTGAAAAATACACAAATTGTAGATAATATACACAAGACATACACAAGATAATATACATTTAAAGTGGCTAAAGTGACTTAGTGTCTCTATTATTATTATTATTATTATTATTTAGTTATTCTTACTTGAGGAAATTCATAAAGAAAATGCTGTACATAAAATAGTGTTCGTAGTTTGAAGCAGGGACTTTGAAGCAGAAGAACAGGTGTTTAGAAAATGGCATCGTCAGCAGTTTAGGGTTTGTTCTGGCTTTTCATTTTAGATCTGGACACTTCTCAATATCCCAGTTAGCGTTATCAAATTGAATATCGAATATTGAATAATACTAAATAGATTCCATGTTTTATTATTAAGTTACTGTTGGTATCAAGTCTCAGTTTGTCCTGAGTGAAAGATTACATACTGAAAAACCTGTAAAGCACAGCGTTTCATAACAAGCTGATGTTTGAACGTATTAGAATATGAAACCTTTACGAATTTGAACATTGGTTTCCAACATAGTCACGCAGGCTTATATATCTCAATATTGTGCCATTAAAAAAAATTTCTCTGCAATTTCTGTGAATCAGAAGCTCTGTGTATAACTTGTCCTATGGGTGTGATATTAAAAGCTAAACCACGCGTTTTATATCTTTATTTTACACGGTAAATCCCCAGTGTGATGTGGCGACTGTTTTGAGGTGATAACTATGTTTTGGATTGCACTATTAACTGATATCTATTGTGTGTATTTCTACATCTGTTTGTGCTACTCTGTTATAAAATCATACATAGTTATATAGGTAGTCCCCATTTTACAGTGGGGGTATGTTCCTGACAAGTCCCTTTTAAGTCAAGTGTATTATAAAACAAGGAGTTTAATATATACTTGATTAAAAATTGTGAATTGGAAATCTTTTTTAAAATGTAATTAAATCTCCCCAATTTTTGTAAGCACTTTACTTTCATTACAGTTGGGCAAAATCATTTAACATAAACCCTATTTTATAACAAAACGTTATAAATGTAATTTATCGTTTAATGTAGGAAAGCAAAAAAAAAAGGTTATTTTCATAACCACAGCTTTCTTCACTACATTTTATCCAACCAAATCATTAAATGTAAATTGTAAGCTATTTAAACATGTAATATTTAGCAGACACCCTTCCAGCCCAACTTCAAAGTGAGCTGAGTGACTTGGTGGAACTGGGATTTGAAATCGCACCCTGCAGCTTAGCGGTTCAGAACCGTAAACTTTGAGCCACCACTGGCCCTTTTCACATTGTGGCTAGTGAACTGTTTTTACACTGGTTCTGGCACTATGGAGGCTGATCAAAGGATCATGCTGCAAAATTGCAATGGCCTGGCATCCCAAGGAGGGCATGCTTAAGCCTGCAACGTGTCCTTCGCAACCTTAACCAGGAAAAAGCAGGATTCATACGTGTAAAAAAATCTGGTTCTGCCTCACAGTCTGAATAAACTAAGCTCTGTGGTCCAAGTCAAAAGCCAATTTGAGCGTAAAGCATGAATTAGGTGCTACAGAAACTCTTGGGTTGTTTGCTCTTGTAACCTCTATGTCTGCTTGAATGAGTCCTCGAAAGTGATATGAGGAGCCGGTCATATTTTCTGGTTTAAAGCTTGAATGTGATCCTTTTGAGCAACTGCTGAAAATATTAGGTGGGATAAGAGCATGCAGCCATCGCTCTCAAAGCCTCAGGTATAAATCAGATGGTGGTGAAAAAAATTTCCATAAAACGTGGGTCCTGTAGGACAGGCGCTGCTTGAAACCCAGCCTCTTTGGCATACCTGTGGTTTGAACTGGAGCGTAGACGTGTCCATGATCCAAGATCTCGTCACAGAGAAGGCGAACTCGTCCTAGCCGTCGGCCGGGTCGGCATTTTTCCACATTAAAAAAAAGACTTATCTGTAACGAGTTTGTTTGTGGGAAAACACTGCATCTACTGTACAAACTGTTGACAGGCCCGAGGAGGATGTTGCGTAAAGAATAGTGAGCAAAACAAGTCATGCTAACAGTAATGAAGGGGAAAGGAACTGGCGTTAAAGAGGGTGTTGCTCAAACACTTGAGCTTACACCAATTATACCGTAACTATTAACTCTGGAATGGGTGGCCGAGCTGGCGGTGGATGAATGGCTGAGAAAATGGGGGAAGTAAGGAAGTTGTGGGTGCAATACCACCCACAAGCTTGCTAGCTGACTTAACGGTCCAGTGAGGCTCGTAGTTTTAGTCCCTTTCCTCAGCTCTCTGTTCTAATCAGGGTGCACATGGAGGGTGAGCCAATGTCAGGATACTATAAACACGTCAAAACTGTATACCATGCATCAGGACGTATGCGGCCACAGAGAAATGCGCACACTTTGCCTTAGCTCTTTGGGTTGGGATCATTTAACAGGAATTCCTACAAACCATGTATCACTTGAATAAACCTGGAATTATCACGTGTAAAAAAATGATATCTCTCTTATAATCAACTGAACTCGAGAAGCCAAGCGAGCTTTGATCTTTACTTAGGTTTAGCTTTCTTTGGGGGGTAAACTTTAATTATTAGGCTGAAAGCAGAGACACAAAGTACGTTGAGAGTTTGATCATAAGAACTGTTGTACATTGGCTCTTGTTAACAAGAAACATATGACAAAAAAATTGTGGTAATGGAGAGAGGTGAAGAGACAAGGCTGTGAGTTTGAGCTTAGTTGAATGCAATGGTTTCTAAAATTAAATAAACTTCATTTTTCCCAGCTGATTTCACGAGGTCAAACCAAAGCATACAATGTACTGATCTTAATTTAAGTCATAAAAGATGCAAACCCATTGTAGTAACACATGCTCTAATCCAGAATGTCATAAAACTGATATTCAATTCAATTCAAATTTATTTCTATAGCGCTTTTTACAATAAAGCATCGTCTCAAAGCAGCTTTACAATATTATATTATCTTAAAAGGCCAATCCCAAATTGAACAAGCCTAGGGTGACAGTGGAAAGGAAAAACTCCCTGAATATAGAAGGAAGAAACCTTCATTTGTGGTTTATAGCAATTGGCATACCATATTGTGCATTATGCTTACAGTCTGGACTGGATTGTGCATTGGGGTTGTAAAACCTCAACATACAGTATTCTGTCTAGTTATGCTCAGTGGGTCTTTGCATTCCAATATGGGGCCAAAAAAAATTCAGATGGTTCGATGTCCAAATTGTATTTGGTTACATTCATTCACTTTCTTATCTGCTTATTAATAATCAGGGTCACAGGAAAGCCAAGCGGGAACAACCCTCATACCCCCTTACTCCATACTGCACACTCATACCCCCCAATCATACACTAGAAGCACTTTAAAGACACAGATGAACCATTGGATTGTCTTTAAACTGTAGGACAAAACTAGAGTACCCACAGTAAACCCACATGGACTTGAACCTAGGACCTACTCGCTCTGAGGCAACAGTGCTACTCACCGAGCTACCTTACTGGCCCTAACAGATTTTAGTTCACTCCAAAGAATACAGTTTGTTTTTCTTTTTAACCATTCATGTGTACATTTTGATGTGTGTTTTGGGTCATTATCCTGCTGTAGGACCAATTTTGTTTGACTTAAATATTTGTTACATGCCGGTACTTCTGGTCTGTTCAGACACCTCTCGTCTTTGCCAGTAGGAACAAGGATTAGGGAATACAACTGACCTTTTTAAGTATTAAAGCCGACATTCACATGCCGATTATAGTCATCTGAGCACTGACAAGCTAGGAAGAGCTGATTCTGATTTTAATGAATCACATTAAAAACACATGAACAAGGGGTGGCAATAATGGTGTCTTGGCATTATTCTCAATTTTGGATCCTTTTTTCCTGCCAAGTTTGTATTTTATTTTGGTCTCTTGCGCTATCCTGTATCAAACAAATGATTTTATATATGCTATATACAAGCAGTTGAACTAAACAATTTGAGACTGGAGATATTTTGCGTTGTGTACTTGAACATTGAGCCAATAATTCTGACCACACCTATCTAGAAAGATCACTTGGGCAATGTGATCTCGGACGCTGCTGCCCAGTTACTTTCAGAGAGAATACAGAAATCAAAAACTGTTAGCTTTGTGTAGGTGAGAATATCTTATAATGAGATACATTATCCTGGTACATTCCAGCTAAAAAAAAAAAGCTCCTTAAAGATCTTTTTCAACACTCCATTAATTTTATGACAGTTTTACACCTCATATATTTCATTATAAAATGAATCACGAAACATATGCTTTGAGAGACCTACAACTTGTAAAACTACAGCCTAACAGAAGTGTGATCGACCCTGGCCAAAGCTGTTTTGTTGAAATGAAAAGTTGGACAACTTTTGTGAAGTGTGTGAATGTGTGTTTGTGCATGTGTGCGTGTGTGTGTAGTTTTCTAACTTTTCAAAGCTTATGTGCCTTGTTAGGCATTTACTCAAGTCTGGCATAGTATATAGGCATAGGTAGCACCACTGCCTTACAGCAAAAAGGTCCTGGGTTCAATCTAGGGTGGAGCGGTCCTTTCTGTGTGGAGTCTGCATGTCCTCCCACTGTCTGCATGGGTTTACTCCGAGTACTCTGGTTTTTTCCCACAGTCCAAAAACATGCATGTTAATTGGTGTCTCTTTAGTGGTCCTTAGTGTGTGACTGTGTGTGTGTGCACCCTACGATGAGTTGGAATCCCATCTGGGGATGTTCCTGCCCTTGCGCCCAGAGTTGCTGGGTGGGCACCGGCTGGCCCGCGACCCCGTGTGGATTAAGCAGAAGATGAATGAATACTACAATGAACAGCTTACCGAGCTACAAAACAAGAGAAGGCTAAAAAGATGTCTTAATTCTGCTGCTTGCATTTTCCACAGTCTGAATTGTCATTGAGAAATGGAGATGAAGGGAAACCTTTTGATAGAGATCATGTGTGCCAAGGATCTCCAGGAAATTCTGGCCCAAGAATAGTAAATAGTGGTGCTCCATCTACTGTGCAACATTGTTTGGGTCACCACATGACATGGGTCATCCTAACAAATCCTTTAATGCTATTTTAACAGAATTCAACATATGAGGTATGAAATGTCTTGTTGTGTCTTGGAAAACAAGGTGGGGTTTTGAAGGTACTCTTGAGCCTATTTCCAGGATTCTCAGGAAGTGTACAAGCATGTACCCAGAACTGGGGAGTCATGACATCCATAATGGGTAGGGGTTGTTGTTGCAGTGCCACCCCATGGACCCATACAATTACGACATTGTGACGGTGAGCTTAAAGTGTTTCAAGCTCATCATCTCATGGCCAAACTTTATGACTGGGAGCTGCCAGTATTTCATTTTAATACAACTCCCTTTCATACTCAAAGGAAACATTCTTTAAGTTCTTTTGGACTTACTCGCAAGCACATCGCCAGTATGGGCATTTGTGTTAACAGCCTTGCTGAATACACTGGCCTGTCAGGCCTACACACACTTTCCTTTGGAGGTACAGCAGAACCAGGCTTTAGAAGCTTGGTTGTACCGATGCCTGATTTCCCATGACGACGAGACTGACTGGCACCAGCTATGCTGGAGTAGACTGTTAAGTAATCCAAGTGAGTGGAGTTTTGAGCTTCTGAGAAATGAGCTAGAAGGCTGCCAGTGTGAGAATGAACATTTTGCAGAATGCCTTGTTCTGGCTGGCTGGAAAGTGTAAACCATTCATATTTGTCTAGTCCAGTATCACTACAGTGGGAGCAGTGGTTTACACAGTTCTGAATAATACCTTACAATGAGACCACACATCTTGATGTTTGTTTCAAAGCTACACTGGTGTCATAAGTGGTGTCATCTGTACAGTGAACGAGGTAGTTGGAGCAGCTCTTGGGTAAGACTGACTTGGTAATAGCTGCTCACTGTTCAGAGACAGCAGTTTTACTGGTTTTTAATTGCTGTACCTACTCACTGTACGTTTTATTAGAAACACCTTGTTGGTCCACCTTGTAGATGTACAAGAGTCAGAGACAGCACCACACCTATTGTTGCACTTGTTGTTTGTGTAGTCTCAGTCCAGCAGCAACACTGGAGTGTTTGCACTTCTGTGTCTGATTCACTCATACCAGCACAACACAACACCAGACCACAATGTCAGTGTCGGGCAGCACGGTGACTCGGTGGATAGCATCACTGCCTCATAGCAAAAAGGTCTTGGGTTTAATCCCAGGGTGGAGCGGTCTGGGTCCTTTCTGTGTGGAGTCTGCATGTACTCCATGTGTCTGCATGGGTTTAGTCTGGGTACTTTGGTTTCCTCCCACATTCGAAAGACATGCATGTTGGGTTAATTGGTGTCTCTAAAGTGGCTCTTAGTGTGTGACTGTGTGTATGTGTGCGCCTTACGATGGATTGGCGTACCATCCAGGGTTGTTCAAGCCCTTGCACCCAGAGACGCTGGGTGGGCACCGGCTGGCCCGAGACCCCATGTTGATTAAGCGGAAGATAATGAATGAAAGAATGTCAGTGTCTATGCAATACTGAGAGTGATCCTCCACCCAAATACCTGCTATGTGAGGGTTAAAAGTGTGAAAGGGACTTAACAATGTATGCAGAGCAACAGCTGGACTCAAGTCTATAATTGTATAGCTACAAACTGTCCCTCTGTAATAAGTGGACCTGATAAAATGGACAATGACTGCAGTTCAAAGAGGTAAATTTAATATTATGGCTGATCGGTGTAGAGCAAGAAATGTTCAAAGTAAATGATTAAATACTTCTGTGAGCCACTTCAGACAAGAGTGTCTGCCCAATGCTGTAAATGGGTAATTATACAGACAGGTTAGAGTGAAGGAAAAAATTAAATATATTTTTGTATTTTGAACACAAAATAAATATATAGATATATATACTGCTAAAAAGTAAAATATCCCATAATGACAATTTTTGTCAGCAGGGTCTTATGTTCTTTTAGGGGTGACTTGGTGGATCGCACTGTCACTTGACGGCAAGAAGGTGCTTGGTTCAGTCCCAGGTTTTCAAATCCACCATGTACACACAAGGTTTTTTTCTGGGTACTCGGGTCTCCTCCCACAGTGCAAAGATGTGTGTTAGGCTACTGGTGTCTTTAATATGCTCCTAGTGTATGTGCCCAACAATGGATTGGCATCCTGTCAAGGGTTGTTCATGCCTTGAACTCTGTGTTATCGGACCCTGATTAGGATTAAGCAGATAAGAAATTGAATAAATGCTAATGTTCTTCAGTAAGGTATGTTAATATTTCTAACAATAGGTCATTTTACCCACAATTGCAGCAAATTACATAATTGCACTAATTTTGTACTTAGGACTATCTGAAATTAACAACTCTCTTACAACACTTGTTGCGGCTTACAAAATGATGGTACTGTAACCTGTGATGGACCGGATCAATCTCCAGAGTTTACCTGACATTTAAGACATTTTTTATGTAAAGCACATAGGATGCATGCTATCAAGACACATAAACCTACAATTAAACTATTCTACTCCAGTAGATTTACTCAGTAGCCTTGTTGTCACAGTGGTGTTGTGGTTTTCGCTGTCACCTCACAGCTCCAGAGAGCTTGGTGTAAGTCCAGGTTGGGCCACTGTTTGTGTGGAGTTTGCAAATTCTCCGAATGTCAGCATGGGCTTCCCACAGGTACTCTATTTTTCCCCACATTGATGTTTCCAATTGTGAGTGATGTTGGTTGTGGTGGTTAAGGTGCCCTGATTTTAGACCAGAGTTCAAATCCAACCTCTACGCAGCTGCCACTGTTGAGTCCTTTATCAAGAAACTTAACTGACAGCTGCTTTAATTGTCAGGTATCAGAAAAAAGGCATTTGCTAAATGACAAAATGTAATGAAACGTACTGGGTGTGTGCAAGTGCGGTGTGATGGTGCCATGTCCAGGCATGGTCCCCTCGCTCTTCTGTGTGCCACTGTTAAAATCCTGCCCCCAACCCTGAACTGGATTAAGTTGGCATTTAATGAAAGTGAATGAAACATCTTCAGTTAGACAGACCATAACCCTATTGCAGGCTCCACTTGAATCTGAAATACCATGGCAGCTTAATTATTTTTGACTGGACTACATTTCTAGTGTGAGGTGACTTAGTTGTCGTCTAAAGTTGCTGACATGAAAGTAAGTGACATTTACCCAACATCAGTTGAACACTCTGTAGAATTCCCATCAGTTTAATTATGAGATTTTGATCATATTTTCTTTGCATTTGCTGCAGCTTTGCTCAAAGTACCAGATGGTGTACTCATGTCAAAGCCCGAAGGGAGAGAAGAAACAAAGGAATACAAAAGAACCCTCTCAGGAGGCCTTCTTGTTATATGGTCTTCTATTCTGAACTTGGCCAGACTAGTCGAAGAGGTAATTTCATTTTTCACAATGTCAAAGGGATATTTAGGCAAGATAAGTCCAGTGGTTAATGGTCAAATCTTGTACCTGACCAGATGGAATGTGTGACGGTCAAGTCATTGCATGGCCTGAGGTAAAACTACAGTCCGTTATGGTTGATTGTGTGAAGTTGTAGCATGTAAAATAAATAGAGTAAAAAAGAAAATTTACAGTCAGAATTTAGTGTGAGAAGGTGTGTGTGTATACAGGGGTTGGACAATGAAACTGAAACACTTGTCATTTTAGTGTTGGAGGTTTCATGGCTAAATTGGACCAGCCTGGTGGCCAATCTTCATTAATTGCACATTGCACCAGTAAGAGCAGAGT
>JAUZSU010196436.1:0-11838 GCA_034780255.1 Parotocinclus maculicauda | reverse complement strand
AGTTGAGCGCGTTGTAGCGCATATTTAGTCAATGACATGTAAACACAACAGTATATATTTGATCACTTATTTTTTGAGATTTTAGGGGAAGCTGAGCTTCCCTTGCAGTCTTAGAGCAATCGCCACTGTCATAAACGTTACTTATATATCTTACTTATATACCATTAATACACTTCTATACCATAAATTCTAAACAAATTCTAAATTCTATTTTATATCTATCTGTCTGTCTATGGCTCTGACAAACCGACAGATATCAATATGTTTATTTGCTGCAAGATTAACAAACCAGTTGCTGACAGGTTTTACACTAGTCTGTTCAGCCATATACAATATGATGCTATTCTGTCCACAGACACAATTGAAAAAACTATTTATTGGAAGAACGAGTCGCAATTGCTAAGACAAACCTTTTAAAACATGTCTCGTGCATTATTATACATGTACAACATACCAGTGAAATTCTTTGTGCAAAGCTCCAGGGTGTGATATATACGTGAAAAAAAACATAAATAAAAATATAAAAACTATTTTTAAGCTATTGTATATTTACAATGGAAAGGCAGTAGTGATGTGTGGGAAAAGTTAAATTTTTTTCGCTAGCTTTGGGGTGAACCACCTTTTGTATATTTTGTAAGTTTTTGTAACTCACTCATGACTTTCTGATTACAGGTTCATTTGTCCGTTGATCCTAAGTAGTCATGTTTGCATGATTTGGTTGGTGGATACCATAGTAAACTGGATTTACTGTAAAACTGAGCTGTGATATTGACAGAAAATAAACAGATATTTATATTCATTATGATATAGGAATGTTAACGAGGGAGTTTATGTGAGGTGAATGTCTCAAAGCAGTTCGGGGGTACAGTTGTAGCCAAAAGTTTTGAGAATGGCACACGTTTTCACAAAGTTTGTTAGATGCTTTTATAGTATAATGAGGTGCAATTATAAGCGTTCTATACATTTTTAAACTTTTTATTGGCAAATACATCCAGTTTAAGCACTTATTAGTTACAATGTTGACCCTTCTTCTTCTTTACGACTTTTCGTCTCAACATGCTGAATATTAGCCCATGCACAAAATCGTGAATGACGGCAACCCATACTTGCTTAATCAGTGCTTGGAATTGATCACAGCTTCTGGGTTTTTGTTTGTCTGTCCTCTTTTTGAGGAACTTCTCAATGGGATTGAGATCTGGGAATTTCCTGGCAATGGATCCAAAATTTCAGTGCTTTGTTCATCAAGCCACTTGGTTATTACTTTTGCCTTACGACATGGTACACCATCAATCTGAACAAAAGCATTGTTTGTCTTCAAGTTGCTCCTGGATCGTTAGGAAAAGTTGCTCTTAGGGGATGTTTTGATACCATTCCTTATTCATGGCAGTGTTCTTATGCAAGAATCCCCTCCCCTGGATGAGAAGCAACCCCAGACATGAATGGTCTCAGGTCGCTTTACTGCCGAGGCTAACAAATGATCAGACTTTCATTAGAACGCATTTCATCTTCATTCCCACTTTTAATTCATCTTACTTTACTGCAGTCAATATTACAATCATTTAAATTTATTTTTTCTTAAATTCCTCAAATTCTTGAAAAGAGCTGTACAGAATGTTTGTTTATTAGCAGTACCTGTAAACAAATGTAAAGCCAGAGGGAGAGATTAGCAGTCTAAAATGCATAGAATTTGCCAATTTGTTCTTAACATGTGACAATAAATCTGATAGATAGTCCTATATCAATCCCAATAGAGAGAGAAAATGTCTTACCCAAGTCATGTTCTGTCTGCCTTTGGTGTTATATATGCATTCAGTGATCAGAGAGTCTCCCTATATAAAGAAAATACATAAACTTTATATAAAATGTAAAAATTCAAAACAAGCCACACTCTGTCTTTCTCCTTTTAATATCCCACTTGTAAAGGTCAGAATCCCCGGCACTAGAATGCCTAAACCCAGAGAACGCAAGTATACTCTGGAAAGATGCTATATTGGTGTCAACCAAATTAATCATTTTGTTACCAAAAGTACAGCCGCATGGACATATTAAAACTGTCTGGACATACTAGTAGAGTTTCAAGTATGTACAATTTTAGTCCAGTAATTTTAGTGACAGTCCATCCGTCACCAGCAGGGGTCACTGTTGGAGTGACATTGGATGACACCCACCATCAGCATGTCATGCATGACCCACATGGAACGTACTGCTGGGTCAATACAATATAATATAAAATACAATGTACAACATTTAGCAGACACCCTAAAACTGTGTTTTACAGAAGACGCAACCTTTCAATAAGCAGTTCACAAATATTAGGGAATATTTTATTTCATTTATCCTTCACATCCCGTGGACTTTTTCAAAAGGCAGTTTCACTCCCCTGTGTTTTTTTACTGTCCAAAAGCAATGTTACGCTACATTAAATGAAGACTAGGACCAAGCGGAAAACGGTCGCTCAAGCTGAAGCCTGTTTCTCTTTAGACCGCCCATAAGCTGTCTCATGCAGACGTGTGATTGGCCGTATCCGCCGTCACTCCATCTGGTTGTAAACAGTGTCTTAACTGCAAATCTGTGTTATAATTTTAGTTGGTCACTGTTAGTTCTTAACATGTTGGGAATTTGTTCTGCCTGGGTCACGTCAGCTAGACGGATTTTAATATCAGAGGTTTCTTTTACATTAACATTTAAATTTGTCTCTGTGTGCGTATGTATGTGTGTTTGGTAAATAGGTGCAGCCAGGTAGAATGTCTAATATAAGAAACATTTACATAAGAGACTTTTTTGGGTGTAAGTTATTCAATGGAATGCATTATCCCCCGATCCTCTAGAACTTCACCTTATACATCAGAAACTGAAAACCCACCTTTTCAAACTGTCCTACAACACCTGACCTCCACACAATGTCTTATGACATTGACAACAGATGTCTTAGACATCTTTCACTTATTATTAATAGTAGTAGTACAAAATTAGTTTTTTTGTATTATTTTATTTATCTTTATGATAAACGTATTGCAATTCACATGTTCATATTATGTAATTGTTTTATTCTTGTAAAGTGTATTTGAGCTTATTGAAAGTGCTGACAAATAAAATGAATTTTTATTATTATTTTTACTGTAGAACCTCAAAAACACATATTTTAGTAAAGCTTATATTTCATGTCAAAGAGCTAGAGTTTTTGATTGTTTTATTATCGTTATTGCAGCACAGAGAGGGATGATTCTTCGATTGACAGATGACACAAACCTGAGCAGAGATATCTGTATACTTACAGGTAAAAGTAGCCGCTCTGAGCTTAATGGCTGGAACTCTTGGAAGTTGAAGTCGAAGTGGTCATCTGAAGATAGAGGAGGAAGCTCAACTTGCTGATGAAAATGTCTTGTCCTGATGGATCTCCCAGCCAGGTGAGCATGGAGTAAAACTGCAAACACCCTCACCCCACTAGGCATCTCACTGCTCAGAGACTGATAGGGAAATAAAAATATGACACCTAATCCTGATATTAATGACAGTCACAGTGCGTAATTTATACAACCAAAATCATAAAAAGTTGGAACAGTATGGAAAATACATACAGTTTAAAAAACATACACTGTTTTCTACATGTACTTATATTTCATTGTAAAAAGTATGAACCCAAGATATAAGGTTTTAGGTTTGAGCAACTTAATTCCACTTGTTAATAAGCATCTGTTCCTGCATTTCAGGACTGCAACACATTCCAAATGTTGGGATGCTAAAGTGTTTATCACTTGTAATGCTGCCATTTCTATTCTATTTGTCCCATTCTTTCTGCAAACACGTCTTAAAATGTGCACCAATATGATGTCATTGTTGTTGCATTTTTTCACTTTAAAATTCTCCACACATTCTCTACTGGAGACAGATCAGGACTGCAGCTTGGCCAGTCCAGTACCCGTGCCTGTGACCCCTTTCTTCCATAGTCATCGTTTGTAATGTGTGCAGCATGTAGTTTTGCATTGTCTATTTGAAAAATGCAAGGAAGAAACTATGTTTTGATGCTGCTCTAAAATCTTAATGTACTTTAAAAAGGAATTTAATAAATGAATTGATTAATGCTGCCCTCACAGAAGTGTAAGAGACCTTTGCCCAGGGCACTGACACAGCCACATACCATGACAGACCCTAACTTTGGACTTATTGCTGATAACAGCCTGGCTAGTCCTTTTTGTGTGTCTTTTGTCTATACACGCTCCACTGTGTTATGGTCCATCCTAGACGTCTCCGGGTCCACAGATGTCACCGCTGCTTTTTGACATGGGTAACATCACGCCTTTGTTTTGAACAATTTTGAACATTTTAAGTGGTTGTTGTGAATGTGGCTTGTATTTTTTAATATGTATTTTTAATACTGTCCCAACTTTTTATGATTTGGAGTTAGAAGTAAAAATCTGTGGGAGTACACCAGTGGTTGTTACCTCCTGCAGGCACTCTTGTGTACAGTGGCCCTCAGAGATGTACTCATGCATGCCAGGAGGCAGCATGTGATAGAGACTGACCCATATGCCTGTCTCCATCACCCCTGCATCATAGCTCCGCAGCCTGGGTGTGTAGTACAAACGCAGGCCTGAGCTGTCCACCAATCCTGAGAGAGAGAAAGTAACTGATCAAAGCAAGGAATCGGCAAAAGATCCCTGCTGGATACAAAATCATTTTGAAGCCATTTGGAAATGTCAAATAAACACAGTAATTTGGTTACACATTCAGCCTTGCATAAATAAAAGGAACAGGAGAGAAACCATATGATCAACATCCATTCACTTTAATGATCTTAACAATTATATAAAATTATAAAAGGAAATAAAAATCTGCCTTTTAATTCCATGCAGACATAACCACAGGTCAAAAAAAAGATAACCATGTGTATTTTTACTTTTATATAAAATATTAATCATAATTTAATGTTATTTACATATTTTTTGCATTTATTTTGCAAAAAATATGAATTTACTTTGCATTAAACGGGTGCACAAGTTAGGACTTCAGTAGCCTAGCGATTAAGGTACTGGACTATTGACCTGATGGTCCAGGGTTCAAATCCCACCTAGGCCCTAGCTGCCACAGTTGGGTCCTCAAGCAAGGCCCGTAATCCACCATTCTTTAGATTGTAAGATTGTATAAGTTGTAAGTCACTCTGGATAAGGGCGTCTGCTAAGTGCTGTAAATGTAAGTTAAAACTATGTTAGTGTCGCGTGACAGTCATTTAAGTACTACATTGATGTGCTTGATTTACCTACTTAAAGGTGTAAAATGTTGAAAGTACGATATTAAATTTCATTTTCTGGAAATTTTACTTTCTTCAGCTGCACCAATTCCCTTTTTATGTGCACATAATGTGTGTATATATTTGGGTTCACACACACAGTGGGTGTGATTGTTGTGTGTGAATGTGTGTTTGTAACTGAAGAAGGTCCTCACTCCAACAGTGAACCTGCTGTGGGAGACGGAATGTCCAGCCATGCTGAAAATGCTCACTTTCCCATATCTACATACAAATATTGCATGTTTTCATTTAAATAATTTATTCTATAATATTAATTATGTTTATTACCCAAATGAGGATGGGTTTTTCTCCTGAGTCTGGTTCCTCTCAAGGTTTCTCCTTTCCACTCTCGCCATTTGGCTTGCTCATTAGGGACAATAGAATCCAATTTGTGACAATGTTTATTGTAAAAAGAGCTATACAAATCAATATTGAATTGAATTGAATTGAAGAACCATGGTATAGGGAGTGGTATGTATAACAGTAAGGGTTCAGATGCTGTCTAGATGGTATCATTCTATTTGTGTTTTCAGTGGTACTATCTTAGATGCATTTATATATCATTTGCATGCAGAACCCCCTTTATATATGCATTACAGTAGCATGAAACTATTATGTGACTATGGTCAATAAACACTTTAGTCCATAACCTGTTTTACATAATGTAATGCAGTCACTAAACATCATATCAAGGGACCAATTTAGGTACATGGTCGTAAATATTCCTAAGGAACTGTGGTTGCACAGTGATTTAGGTAATACTGGCTAGCCATGGTTCCATTTCTGGAACAGCCAATCCGCCACTGTTGCGCCTTTTAGTCAATTTACAACATATTTGCATGCATTTAAATAATGTTAATAGGGTAATTTGTTAGATAAGATAAAATAGCTTAAACTGTTCTAATTAAAATAGGCAAGACATTTTACTGATTTTATTCCTTTTTCATTTCTTACATTTACATTTACAACCCAAATAATTCAAATGAATAAAACATTATTTTACAAATTGGATGCATTATCTGCTTCTCACAAAGCAGGAAATAACAAGCACACTGAATAATGTTTTCAGATCACCAGCGCCTTCTATGTTTAATAAATCTTCATCTTTCCCAGCTGGGTTTGGGTTTTTTTCTTATTGTGGAATAATTTCTTTCCAAACAAACATTTTTTCAGAGGACAGTATATCATTAAAATGTGTTTGTACATACTGGGTTTGTACAAACACAAATGTATTTGTACATTTTGACCAAATGTTAGCATAGTGGTAAAATTCAACTGTGAAACAGCAGTTCCTTAGTATTGGGTTCTAACCCTGGTTTGGCTTGAAATATTAAATTCAGGTGGTATGGTTATAAAAACCTCTGATAGACGGGAATGCCATACAATAAGCACTTATGCCTGCACCAAGTAAAATCCAAGATAAGCTCCAGACCCCTTTGTGACCCTGTCCTGGATAAGTAGGCTCAAAATTGGAACTGAAAGAGGGATACCTGTAAGGACTGGGAAGGTAAGGATAATTAACTGGATGATTTTTTTAAGGTCAGACCCACTGTTGTGCCATTCCACAAATGCCAGCACAGGCAGAGTAAACACACTAACTTAATTCATTCACCTTAACAAGCTTTTAATGAGTAGATAAAATCTGTGAGTGTAGTCTGATCTTGTACTTAAATGGAAAGGACAGGACACAAGGAAACCTGAACCTTACTTAACTTATATATTAATTATTAAATAAATCAGAAACAAATGGGACAGTATGGAAATGCATTTAAACAAACACAATGTTTCTGTTGAGTCCAGTGTGTAAATACGTGTAAATCAGGCAGGTGTAAGAAGCAATCGCAGGTGTTTAGTATCACAAAAAATGTAAAAAAAAACCCCGCTCAGAACGACTCACAAGGGCATCCCAAATACTTTGCGTCTAATCAGCAGATGTTAAAGGTTTAAATGTAAACGGAGGCGTGGCTTGGCCTTTACTCACTGAAATTCCCCCTGATTCCTTGGATTGTTTAATGATATCGTGCACTGTACAGTGAGAAATATGCAATTCCCTTCCCATATTTATTTAAGGTACATTTTAAACATTTCAATAATTTTCTTTTAAATCTGTTAACAAACTGGAAATCCTTTGGCCATATTTACTCATCAACGACTCAGCCTAGCCTTTTGGACGCCACTTTTGTACAAAATAACCTGCTAACTCACCTGTTTGAAATAACATCATTATTTAGAATCTATAATTCATTTCTAGCTCTAAATTGGCCACGGCACTCGTTTGGAATTTGTTGCAGGCCTGAAATGCAGGAATTAATGTTTATTAACAAATGATGGTGGGACTAGCGGTTAAGGTACTGGACTCTGGACCAGAAGGTCCAGGGTTCGAATCCCACCTCTGCCAAGCTGCCACAGTTGGGTCCTTGAGCAAGACTCTTAACCTACAATTGTTTGAATTGTAAGATTGTATCAGTTGTAAGTCACTCTGGATAAGGGATCCGCTAAATGCTGAAAATGTAAATGTAACAAAGCTGACCAGATAAAAAGTGATATTTAAGGTTCATACTATCTGTAGTGAAATAAAAGTTAAACCAAATAACATATTTTATATGCATGTTCCATACTATCCCAGTTTTTTCTCATTGGGATTGTATATAGCTGTTGTGTTACAGCAGTAGTATAGAGACACCAAACAGCCCAGTCTCTGGTGAAGTTGTATTAAAACCAATGTTTCACTTAACAGTTTTACTACACATGTGCTGTCGAGCATGTTTAATAATTACGAGATCTCTGTTTTTGCAGAGCAGCAAATCAGTTTATGGAGCAGAGTTTTTTATTTCTGAACCCATTGTGTTATTTGCTCTTTTCTAAAATATCTATCTGTCGGTTTGAGCTAAATGAATCACAGCATTGCATGCATTTCAAAGGTGAGATGAGTTTAACTGAAATAGTTAAAAGAATCAGTATGTGATGCTCAGTGTCAAATTTAAATAAATCAGCGAATAGGAAACACTGCAATATTTTGGCTATTTAGTTAATACCTGGTACACTACAGATGGTCTAATGTCCGGACATTGTCCAGAAAATCTACATGCAATTTCACAGAACATAATGTAGATTTTAAAAGACACATAACACATGTTTAGACTACCTTCATAAATGTATTATTTTGGTCAGTTTAATTATTGCATATAACAGTTAAGCAGCCCGCCCCTTTTTGAGTCCTTCCTAGGTTTCTTTCTCATCAGATTTAGGCAGTTTTTCATTGCCTCTGCTGCTGTAGTCATCCATATTTGTTTGGACCTTTATAGAGTATTTGTAAAGCTGCTTTAAGGCAATACTGAACTGTAAAAAACCTTATATAAATATATAATATGGAATCTGAGTGGCGAAAGTTTAATTGCTGTGATTTGACTGACCCACTGTGGAGCCCTATATTCAAGAATATTGGTCAATGTAATAAAGCATAGTACTAATATGGTTCTATACCTGTCTGTAAAGTGGGATTATCATAGTGCACCTCCATCAGCATGAAGACAGGATCAGTAGCAGTGCCTATCGACATTCCCACATGTGGAGGATAGGTGAATCCCTAAACAGGAAAAAGTATCATTTTTAATTGTTTTGCATGTATTAATTAATGAAGAAAAGATATAATCTGGATTTAATTTAAATTATTTCCAAACATTCTGAAATCTTCATTTCTTAAGAACAGCTCTGTTGATTGAGTGGTTAGAGCCAGCTGGTGAAAATGGCAGTTCCTGAGGGCCCGGGTGGGGCCTGCAACGTGACGTTTAGGTGGTGTGTTTGAAGAACCCTGTGATGGACTGGTAAAATATCTAGTGTGCCTATTCCTGCCAGAAATTCCAGAATTCCTATTCCAGAAATCGTGGAAGTAGAACCCAAGTGCAGGTAGCTGGTCTTTAATTAGCCTAAAGAGAGTACTTTACGCATTCTCTGGCGTTTTCAGTCTGCATTTAACTGTGCTAATAAAAAACAATAATGATAATAAAAATAAAAATTGGGACTCCCCACAAAAACATGTCAAGTTTTTGAATTATTAGTCGACAATGAAAAAAAATGACTAGTCATGGAACCCCTCGTGTGAATGTAATATAATACAGAATAATATAAAGTACATTTACAAGTTAACTACATTTCCTGTTGCTTTATTCTGAGGTTGAGATTGCCATGCTGACAATGGTGCTCCTGCTAGATGTGACGTAAAATCTGGAAATATGGATGTTAAGATCTCCATATGTACAATATCAAAGGCTAGACTGAATATTACATTTTAAATATTAAACTTCTGTTCTTCAGGAGGAAAGACACTGGCCTCTCTCACACCCACGGAGGAGAACTGTACAAAATCGGTGGTCTTTGTTAGTTTCATGTTTCTCCTAAGAAGACTTTCACCATGGATAATAGGCAGGTGGACACTGAGCATTGTGCTCATGATCAGCATGATTATATGCATAATACAGCTTGTTTACACACTAAAATTAGAACTTAAAACACAGCCAATGATACCTGAAACTTAATTAATCTCCTAAAAGTCTGTGAAACCTCGCAAAACTGCACCTGCCCCACAGTCACTGGAAGGATAATTTTTTGAAACATCTAAATCTATTCCAGCTGTTTGTGCACAGTACTAAGTTTACATACATCCAGGCAAAGCGTTCATTTCTAAACAAAACCTTGTTCTGTTGGTAAGTATTCACAGTGTATATATATAAAACTGCAGAACAGTTTGGATGGGCCCAGGCCTATTTAACAGGATTGGGATGGAATGGATTGGACCTGCTAGCATGCTGACTGTTGATTAATTAACAATTAACCCTGTCATAACAGCCTTAATACAAATGGGGTCATTATAGACCTCTCTCATTCTCTCTTCGTTCCCATTTCCTGTCCTATAATAATATTTCTATTTCACTATGCAATTGTGAATGAAGTTAATCATCCTCATTATTTTACTCCAGTGCCCAATTATACTACTCACAAAAATTAGGGGATATTTCAAAATTAAAAATCTTGTAATGAAATATCCTCTAAATCGTCCATTGTAAAAAGTGCTGTAAAAATAAATTTGTCTTGACTTGATATAATGCAATATAATGTATGGGGGTATCTTATTTTAATACGGTTCTAATACAGATGACTTGCAGTAGGAATTCCAGCTAAAACTTTAATTATTACCCCAACTGTAAATATGGCATTATGAGGCAAGTATATTTTTTTACTTTTCCTTTTCTACTCAGCCTTTCAGTTATACTGCTTACAAAAATGGTGGATATTTTAAAGTAAAATATTCCACTATGAAATATAGTTTTGTGAGCAGTGCGCTTTTGTGTAAAGTCATCACACATTTATCTTATTTGAGTTGTGTGTTCTCTTTCCCGTATTTATAAATTATAAACAGAAATCGACATATGTGTCAATACATATACACCCAGTAAAACAAAAAGTTTTAGCTTATTGTTTGAATGTAGGGATAGGACAATCGATACTGAAGTTTTGGATCAATCGAACAATATTATCACCAGTATTAAATGTCATGAAAATGTCATTAAAATGTCATGGAAAAGAACAGCTACTGATTCTGTTACAAATAAGTGTATTGCAGCATGATTAATTACAAACATATTAACAAACATAACATACATTTGTTACTTAGAGATGTGATGATTATAAGACAATACATCATTCTTGTAAATGTAACACAAGCTATGAAACACAAGTCATTTCTTCACTTCACTAGGTGTCACTGGGCATCAATTCTCAATGCTTTAAACCTGTGTTACATGATCTGATACAAGATCACCCAAACTTGAAAATTCCTAGACACTCTGACCAACTGATATAAATAAAATGCTTCGGGTACATTTGCTTTCTAATAAATTCTAGGTGTGACAATAGATGTGGCACAAGTGGGTTTGGTAAAAAATGTTTTTTTTCCTCTCTAATAACTAAAAAGATTATATTTACTTATATTTACTTAAATGTATTCAAGTTGGGACTTTCCCATGCTGTTTCACTGAGTTTAAGCTATTTCACACAAAGCTGAATCTCTTTTTTCTCTTTTCTCTCAGAGCTGATGTTCTGGTGCCAGTTCCGGTTCCACGCGCTTGGATGTTCTTCCGGCTCGGCGTCGCTCAGCTGGTCTCCATCAACAGAACCCAGTCCCACCAGAGTGCAGTAACTCCCTCCATCGTTTGGACATTAGGAGACGATGTGGCTCCAAGGATTTCATTTTATAATCTATTTAGTTTTATAATTTAGCTTATTTATTTTATTACTAATTTACATTTTATTATTGATTTGTTATTGATTAAATTGTTGCGTACCTAATTTTGCTATCATTTAATATACTTTTAAGTACTTATTTTATTAACATCTAGGCCATCCATGGAGGACAGGTCCCCTGTTAAGTCTTGGTCCTCCCGAGGTTTCTTCCTATCACTTTCAGGTTCACTTTCAGAGTTTTTCCTTTCCACTGTCGCCCTAGGCTTGCTCAACTTGGGATTGGCCTTTTAAGATAATATAATATTGTAAAG
>JAUZSU010196425.1:0-11840 GCA_034780255.1 Parotocinclus maculicauda | reverse complement strand
GGGACCCAACTGTGGCAGAGGTGGGATTTGAACCCTGGACATTCTGGTCCATAGTCCAGTACCTTAACCACTAGGCCTACACAGTCTTAGATGCCAGATGGTTTTGCCGATCACTTTATTAGGGACGTCTCCCAGTTTCTACGCTCATTGTCCATTTTTATCAGTTCCATTTGCCACCTGTGGGACTGTGGTAGCCTAGCGGTTAAGGCACTGGAGTCCTCTACCAAGCAGCCACTGGACTAGAGGGTTGAAATCCCACCTCTGTTGGGTCCTTGAGCAAGGCACTTGACCCACAATTAACAGCCACTTTGTGGTAAACAATAGGCAGAACATAATCCTGTTAGGATGTGTTGTAAGTAAGACCACAAACAGTCATAGTATTTAAAAAATGCAAATGAAGTTTTAGTCTTCAATTAAGTGCATATTGAAGAGGTAAGTCTTTAGACATCATTTGAAAACAGCAACAGACCCAGACATTTAGGTGACCCAGGCCAAGTTCATTCCACCACCTGGGTGCCACCACCACCAGTATAGAGTAGAGTCCTGATGCTTGTCTTCCCATAATCTAGAGTTGTGGATCCACTTACCAATCACTTTATTAGGTACAGAACCTTGTTTCTATTCTCATTGTAGATTTGATCACTTCCACTTACCATATAGATGGACTTTGTCCTTGATCACTGTAGTCCAACTCTAACAGTCTCTCTGTAAACGTCAGAGTGTGGTGGAGCTGGTCTCTCTGACTAACATCTGATTAACATCTACAACTTTGAGGCACAGTGAGCCTTTCATATGAGAACAACACACAAACACACCACCACCTGAGAATGATCCACCACCCGAATAGTACGTATTTGCTGGTGGTCCTGTGGGGGTCCTGACTATTAGAGAACCAAGGAGACAAACAAAGTATGTAGAGAAACAAATGGACTACAGTGTGTAATTGTAGATCTACAAAGTGCACCCAAATATTTTACATTTACACTTCTTGTGTGTCTTGTAGTAGATGTTTTGATCCAGAGCAACTTATAACTGGTCCAATCTTACAATCCAAGCAATTGTGGGTAAAGTGCCTTGCTCAAGGACCCAACAGAGGTAAGATTTCGACTCTCTAATCCAGTGGCTGCTTGGCAGAGGTGGGATTTGAACCCTCTGGTCCAGACTCCAGTGCCTTAACCGCTAGGCTACCAGAATTCCATATGTGATAAGTGGAACTGATAGAATGGACAATGAGTGTAGAAACTGGGACGTGTACCTAATAAAGTGATCGGGACCGTATTTGGAGGCACAGATTATGCCACAAAATTACAAATCAAGAAAGAAATCAAGAAAGATTGCAGAATGGTAAAACATGTGCACAATTTGGTAAACAATAACCAAATCAGTCAAGTTCTGAGTCTTTACAGGTCTTTGAAATCTGGAAGAGCACTTGGTTATTCTTAATGGATTTTTCCCCATCATGTGGGCCCTAAGGTTGCTTCGCATCTTGCACCCTGTTATTAGGCCCCTGTCATCTTCATTTGGAATAAGCGGGTTTAAAAATATGAGGGACTGAAGATATTTTGGCAGATGCTAGCTGCCACAGGATAGTATGATTGCTTATGACACCTTTAATATTCATTAATCGATACGTGTTTGTTCATTTAGGTACCCTGAAGCTTTTTTTCCTCAGCTTTCACAATGTTTAAAGATACGTAAATGATATTGGTTGACTTCAGCAATGGCTAGCTGTTACTCAAAACCCAAACAAATACATTACTACTGTCAGTGACATCTTAAACACGTGCATTCACCTTTCTGCAAACTCCAGAAGGCAGGGCTCAGGTGACTCCAGCTCGTGCTGATCACTTGAAGGTTGATGGTCCAAATTATTAGAAGAAGAATACTAACCAAATGTAACTGCTTAGTGCACCTTTAATCTTTATCGCTGATTATTTTTCTTCTGGACTTCTTTGTCACCATTTACACTTGTTTAAAGGTACAATACGAAAGTGGTACCAACACAAGTATTCACCTTCCCCGTGTTTAAAATGAACAGGGGGTAGTGCTAACCAGTAACTCCAGTATAACAGGTGATGCCTGCTTGTGCTGATTGGTTGAGAGTTGCAGGTCCATGCCTTTTGTTTTTACTGTCCCTTATTGTGGGACCCGAAGTGCCAGAGAGAATAAAGAAAAGATATTTGATCAGAGTGGAAGGAAAATCCAATATAATTGTTTACTACACCTTTAATGTTTACTGCTTATTACTAACCTTCTGTTTTGATGTTCCGGAAGATTCCTTTTTTCAAATTTCACAACTGTTTAAATACACGTAATGTAATGTATTTACAAATGTAATGCTTTAGTATCTTAATGTTTTTGCAGGATAATTTTATTCTGTACTGCGATTCGTTTGTAACAGTTCATGTTTGTTTAAAGGTGTCATAAGCGATTTTGAACTTAGGTGCATCCTTCTGTACATCTTTAGGGCAGCACGGTGGCTCGGTGCTTGCCTCACAAGAAGGTCCTGGGTTCAATCCCAAAGTGGAGCGGCCTGGGTACATTCTGTGTGGAGTCTCCATGTCCTCCCCGTGTCTGCGTGGGTTTACTCTGGGTACTCCGGTTTCCCACAGTCCAAAGACATGCGTGTTAGGTTAATTACTTTAAATTGACATTACCTTGTGTGTGTGTATATGTGACTGGTGTTAAGATGTATAGATATGACCTTGTGTGCATTGCTGGGATGGCCACTGATGCCGATAGCGACGTTAAAGAAGCCAAATAAACAAACTGTAAATCTTTAATGCTTATTACTTGCCTTCTTTTTTTAGAAGATTCTTTTCTGAGATTGAACAATTGTTTAAAGGTGTGTTAAGTAATACCTCTGCTGTTCGGCCTGTATGCTGGGGTCCATGTCTTTTGTAGTTTTCTTTTGTCTGAGAGCCTTGGGTTGCCAGAGAAAGTAAAGATACTGGACCGATATTTTTTGCAAGCGTAATAGCAGCCACACGTAGTTGCATAGAGCACTTTCAATCTGTCCTGTTTATAAACCGTAATCAGTTATTCTCATTGTTATTCAGAGATTGTAGAGTGACACTGTAGAATTTAGAAATGCAGAAAGAGAAAACTCTAATACGAGAGCTATATATTTGTAATCGGCCGTAGCGGACTTGCACTAAATAATAATTCCTGTGCATCTGGAGGGGGAGGCACAGAGCTAAAAATAAAGGAGAGTGTATGTGTGTGTTTGGGGGGTGGGTGGCGGGTGTTGAGGGGTGAGGGAGAGAGGCAAGACAATCTCTGCCTGTCAGTCGATTGGCCAGTTAAAAATGCATACAATTACTTGCGCGGGCTCAAAGGCAGGGGCATTTACATATGCATACGTGAGGGTACTGCCTGGGTATCTGAACGAGGGCGGGAGGGAGGGAGGGATGGGGAGTGAGGGAGGGATGGAGGGCACAGGGAGAGATGCAGAGAAACAGAGAGGCATTAATCTTTAAACACTCAACATGCAGATTTATTGCAGACAGCAGGGGGACAGAATTAAAAACTCTCCCCGTAAGAAAGACAGAAAAGAGAGAAACGCTAAATCGTTTTGCCGATGCTTCATTTAAACCTCGGCTATCTTACAGATCCGAGCTTCGGCACCGTCAGTCTCTCTTTATAATTAACGCGCAACGTCATATTTCAAGCAGGTAAACGCAAACAGGTATCCTACATGTTTATGACATCATAACATCCAAGCGCGCTTGCGTATATGTTTCTGTTTATTCCACATGCAGATACGGCCATGGAGGAGAATCTAACTCTGGACTGACAGCTCTGCCTTTCTGTATTATTTCTGCATTCTGCCTGCCTCACACAGGCGTTTTTACAAACGGATGAGCTAATTATTGTTTGATTTCGGTGATAATGTATCCTTTCATTACGATTCAATCAAATCGTCGAATCTGTCAGGAAGCGTTTTGCATTCAGGGAGGGCATGTTCGTCGAAACGCATGAATTGCGCCCGGCAAGAGCGCGCCGCAGAGCGGTACAGTGCCACAGACATAAAGAAGGGCTTCATAGATCAGACCAGAATAGACACTGTGATGGTGAAGGTGCCTTTACGTGCGGCATGAAGGCACACGTTCTGCCCTTCTGAATACTATCACTATCACAAATAAGGCGGGGTGATGGAGAAAGAGCGTTGTGGAGGAATGTGGATAAAAGTGCAAGCACCATTTAACGATCATCTGATCGACGTCTGATCACTTCAACGACCTTAACTATTACAATGGTGCCTCGGTTCTCATCAAGAATTCGTTCCAAAGGCTTGTTGAGAACTGAGAGCGGTGGATAACGAGCAAAGTTTTCTTATAAGGAAAATATTTAATTGACTGAATCTGTTCCATGGCTCGGTGGGTAGCACCGCTGCCTCACAGCAAGAAGGTCCCGGGTTCAATCCCAGGGTGGGGCAGCCTGGGTCCTTTCTGTGTGGAGTCTGCATGCCCTCCCCGTGTCTGCGTGGGTTTACTCTGGGTACTCTGGTTTCCTCCCATAGTCTAAAGAGATGCGTGTTAGGTTAATTGGTGTCTCTAAAGTGGCCCTTAGTGTGTGTGCCTGCCCTATGCTGGATTGGTGCCCTGTCCAGGCTTCCAGCCTCGGCTGGCCCATGACCCCGGGTGAAAGATAATGGATCAATGGATGGATGTATGGATGAATCTGTTCAAGACCCCCAGAAATGTTGCACTATATAATTCATAATATGCATTAGAATTATTTTTATTTATATTAGTATTATTTTTATTACCAGTAGCAGTATTTGTAGAGGTGCTCCCTGGTTTACGATGTGGATACGTTCATATAAATCGATCTATAGTTTAGACTGTATTAAAGCAGTGCATCTTACACATGAATACTTTCATTAACACTTACATTAACCTACAGTTGGCCAAAATCATTAACATAAAGCTTATTTTATAATAAAGTATTGAAAAAGCAGTATAAGTGACAAATGGAATGAATGTGAACAGCAAAAGCAAAACACTTACTCCATCGGTGAACTCTGGGCACTTGTTCATCATTTTAACTGCTTAGCCTAAAAGCCAAAAAAATTCCGTTCCTGTTTTTCTTTTGCTTGCCTGTTCTTACTAAGCGTTTATGGACTGTGGACATATTTGCATTACAGTACAGTACAACTGTAGATGGGACTGCGGTAGCCTAGCGTTTAAGGTACTGAACCTTGGACCTGATTGAACCTGATGGTCCTGAGTTCAAATCCCACCTCTGCCAAGCTGCCACAGTTGGGTCCTTAAGCAAGACCCTTAACCCAACATTGCTTGACTGTATCAGTTGTAAGTTGCTTTTAATAAGGGCGTCTGCTAAATGCTGTAAATGTAACCAGAAGGAACCACACAATAAACACAGTGGAGATTTTCATTGAGCACAGCCTGTTGTGAATCTGAATCAGTGAATCATTATGTACTGAATCGTGAATCAAACGCTGAAACGATTTGCACAGCTTGACTCGTTCAGGCTTTAACCTCCTGCCCTAATGCAGTTTTTCCAGCTGCCTGTGGCGCCCTCCTTCCCTTAATGTCCTCTTTTTTTTTATCTGAAATGTGGTCACCCTAGTTTCGGATCAAGCATTACCTCAAAGTTAGTCACTGAGTATAATAAAACTGGAGGTTCTAGATAAAGGTAAGAAGCCATTCAGAATGACAATTACTTTTATTATCAATTATTGTTCGGGACACCAAATCACCTCGTATGGTGACCCTTAGCAGGGTGGAGTTCAAGCAAGTGGTGGGGAACCTTTAATACATACTTTAACCCTCTGTGTTCGAATCAATATTTAGTTCCTGGTGTTTATGGTTGAATCTGGTCACTTTAAAAAGTACCTTTATCACATCTGTTAATTGTAATTAATCAAAAAATCTGTGCATTGTTTACATATGTCCAGTCACAAAAACAAATAGAGAATGAAACCAAACCAATGTAAATGAATTATCTGGATAAAGTTATGACGTCTTAACTGTGTGGTCTGGGTTCTTATTTACATTTAAAGCATTTAGCAGATGCCCTTAATAGGAATGATTCCAAATTGAGCAAGTGAAGATTATGGGACAGGTTTAATCACCATGACAACAAATCAAGCCGAGCGGTTGGAGGTTAAAGGCCAGCATAACGTTTGGCAGCTTTAGGATTTGAAGCGCTATGTCCCGAGATGGGTTTATCAATGAAGTCTGTGTTTAAGAAACCAACATGCTTCTTTTTCGAGTGCATCCCAAATGTTTGAGTGAGTAAAACTACTTTGTTGTTACCCCTACCCCAGCACATACAGGGTGAGTCAGAAGGTACAGGACACCCTTTCACTTCAGAAACAAAATGACATATCTGAGTACCCCAGCAAGAAAGGGGTGAGGGGGCCTGTCTTGTAGGCTATGTCTGGAACATGGCAACCATTTTGAAAGTCACCATATTGGATTAAGGATTAAGCATTTTTTTTCAATGGGAAGGTGGTCATGTAGCAAATCAAAGAAGAGCAGAATTGTCTCAGAAATTGAATCGGATTTGCAATATCTCATGTGGTTCAAAAGTTACACAGCTGCCATATCATAGGCGCAGAGTTCAACATCTGACACCCCCAAAGACCACAATCCATCATCGAATTCAGAGTAACAGGGACTGTAGACGACACGCCACGTAGTGATCGTCTGAAGAACCGATACAAAAAACCTCAACAATGGTTTTGGCAACCTTTGAGCAAAAGTCCACGACGCAGCACACAATGTGTCCTCTGACTTTTGACTCACCCTTTACATGGCAACATGCACTGCAAATCAATAATCAATGAGCAATTAATGATCAAACAATTGGTTTACTAGGCTATATTGTAATATATTGTGTGTAAAATATGACCTGGACTTTACATTTTCTTTTTATCATCTGTATATTTAAACCACTATTGGAAACTTATTAATTAGGTGAGTTTAATTATCATATAACATATCAAATTTAGCCTGACTAAAGAGGTTTGGTCTTTCTTTAAGAGAGGTTTCTTCCTCGTCTATTAGGGAGTTTCTCCTTGCCACTGTTACCCTAGGTTTGCTCAGTTATTGCTGTGGGCTAAACTGCATTAAAAAAAACCATTATAGAAATACATTAGACTTAATGTCTAATAAACTGAATAAAACAAACAAACTGAGTGACATGACATAACTGATACAATCATTAAGGACCCAATAATGACAGCTTGGCAGAGGTGAGATTTGATCTCTGGACCTTCTGATCCAGTACTTCAGTACTTTTAGTACATTTCTGAAAAATCATTTGCTTTGCGTATTTAATGGTTGCGATTTCTTTTCTTTCTTGTTGTTGAGTTAACTAGGCTTTATTGCTCATCGGTTACACTGTTGTGGATCCAGGAAAGTGCTGAGGGATGTGTGCACAAGTTAGTATGGGCTGGTAAGACCAAAGCATCCTGAACTGGGGGAGGGTGTGGGAGCCAAACTCACTGGGGGCAGGAAGAGGTAAGTCCTGGACAGGAAATCCACCCACGGTTAGTAAACTGCTCACAAAAATTAGGATAATAAAATAATGAAATATCCCCCAATACTTCAGAGTATCTACTGCTGACCTGTCACTCTTTACCAAATCAAACTGAGCAGTTGGTTAGGGCTCTTGCTCGAGAGTCGAACAGCAGTATCTGGCAGAACCAGGATTTAAAGCTACAGGCCCTTATTTGGGATTTAAAGTCACAGAACCTTTTAGCCAGCGAACAACCAATCTTTTAGATCAAAACCGAAGAACCTCTACAGAGTTTTCATTAAGCTGAGTGAATGTTCAAAGCATGTTCATATGCCTAGCAGATGTATGTAAGCCTGAACCCCCCCAATCTCCCCCTGACAAACACCAAATGCACATGTTTAATGGGACTCATGTTGGGGTTTTCATGGAAAGCAGAGCTTGGTGCCCCGATGCTGCATTTTCAAATAATGTTCATAAAGCGCTTCCCCTCCAGGATTCTGGATTCATCACTTGAAAGCTGACACGATTGAAATAAACAAAATACGTCCATAAGGAACCCTGATTGAAACTCTGCGGAAACAATTTCACATTTCGTTTGTACTTTCCCCAAAGATTCGCAGTTTAAATGGATTCCTAGACGACGTGGCACCAAACTCCTACTGCAGAGGCGAGTTTATGTTCAGCCTGTGACGCATCCTTCTAAACACTTCCCTGAATAACATAGCATGTTGGTCTTATTGGTGTACAGTTAATTTATTATATTTCTATTTTTTTCTCTTATTTTGTCTATATGTGGCTCTATATAGTATAGTTTTTGTTACTCGGCGACTCTGCATGATGCCGTTTTTGTTCCTCGTCTCTATCTGTGCTTCTCTGTGTGTAGGTTTTTCTCCTTCGTTGTCTCTGTGACCCTGCATAGTGCACTTTTTGCTCGTATTTCTCTCTGGGATGTTTTCTATTGTCTCGTTCTTTTCCTTGTCTCTCTCTCTTTGACTCTGTGTAGTTGAGTTCCTATCCTTGTTCTCTATTGGTGCTTTTGCACCAAACAGTTCCAGAGGCCAATTTGGGAGGAACCGTCTCCCAAGGCGCTCCATCGTGAGCTACAGTTATTTCAGGGGGCTTTTTTGGTTTGCATTTGCACCGCTAGTAGGAATTCAGTGTGACGCCGGAGCGACGTAAGCTGCAGGAATCTCACTTGGATGACTCAAACTTGTTTGCTCAGTAAAACATGGGATGAACTCTCAATTGTTGTGTGTTTTTTTTTTTAATTATTATTTTTAGAATAAAATCTATATGGCTACGGGTGCCTACTGGACCAATTACTGTACGGTCGTTTCAGTGCGTCTGGACTAATCGCCGTACTCTGAACCAATCATCACACGTAATTGTGTCACTCAGAGTTTTATGTACTGAGAAAAGCCAAAGCAAGAATTTGTTTGTGGGTTGGCCTTGGACAAAAACGGGTGGGCACAGATTGGAGTCGCATAAGCAAAAAAATAAATAAATCAAATAAGTACAACTGGCATTCGTTTTACCATTCTACATAGCCATAATGGAACTGTGAATGAATGAAAACACTGATTGACTGAAGAGCTTTACTGACAGCAACATTCCTAATTAGATCACATTAACCTTTATTCATACTTTATTCATTTTTGACTTGTAATCAAAACAGAAGCCTCGTTTTAATCTCTGTATAGCCAAATTTCAACAGAAAACAGTCAATAAAAAAAAAAATCTAACATGCCCAACCCGTAACAATCCATTTATGTTCATTTACTTGCATAAAGAATTAGCCTAATTAGTGCAGAAAGCTATGGCTTGTATTTTTTGTGTTCATGAACAGACTAGAATGTACTTGGACAAAAAAGAAAACGGATCCAAACAATCACTGTGAGGTTTATCACCATCATTCAGATCCGAGGTTTAATAGTCAGTGTGTTGTTTGGCCATTATTTATTGGCATTTTTTTATTCTTTTTTTATTGACTTTGGGTGGGAAAAAATTCCCTATGCAGTGCGTTCTAAGAATGCGGTTCGAACACAGAAAGGGGGCACAGGTCATCCAGTGCGAAACCGGCTCATGTAACCTTGTATAGTGTTCTTTTTCTTTTTGGAATTGACTATAATCAAGTTTTTGTCCTTGTCTATCTGTGTCTTTTTGTTATATGTATTTTCCTCATTTCTCTTTGTGACTCTTTGTATATTTTTGTTTGCTTGTACATTTTTCTCCTATTTTGTCTACGTGACTCCATGTAGTATCATTTTTCTTACTGTTTCCATCTGTGACCCTGTATAGCGTAGCGTGACCCTGCAGGGAGTATTTGTTCCTCACGTGTCTACACACGACCCTATATAATATAAGTTTTCTCCTTATTTCTCGATGTGGTCTCCGTACACCTTATACAGCTCCTCATACGTTACCCCTAAATAACGCCTTTCCTTCCCACGCATGGTTCATTCCTGTCACATTTTTTCGTTCCGTCTGGTTCTGCTTTCCCTGTTTTTTAAAAGTGTGGGGGTGGGGTGCTCAAGGGGCCCAGTTTTAGATCTGGTTGGCGAGATGGGGCCCCCCTAACCTGGGGGAACTGTAAGCACCCAGAGCTGTAATTTTCTGCTTAGATATGAACGTATAGGAGACCACACAACTGGCGGTATTTCAACGGGGCCAGGTTTGTTTAAGAAGACATTATTGAGAATCAAAGTAATACGTTCACTTTGCGTATGGATTCTGAGTTTTAAAGATTCTATACGATGCTCCTGTTGTATGAGTGAAAGAAGAAAGAAAGATAGAAGAGGCAGCAGTTGACTTCACATGTCTGTAAAGAAGCATGTGGTAGCCTTCAGCCTCTTAGACTGGATGCCGTCATGTGACAATGAAGGCTCAAGAGGTCTTAAAACCGCTGATCTCATCTTTCATGCATTTAATGCTGTAAAAGAGGAAATAGTTGGACGTCTGATACAATCTGGAAAGTAAGAGGAAAGCATTTCTGAAGACTGATTGAGTTGGTCAATGAAGGCACGTTGTTTGTCAGGCATAATATTGTCCATGATTTCATAAAACATGTTTTTATCGTTTAATCCATATGAGGATGAAAATCATTCAGAACAGGGCAAAATGCCATTGGAAAATCTGAGCCGGGGCTGAACATGTGACACGTTACATGTTATTACATCACAAAACCCTGTCACATGGACATGCGCGTAAAAGCAACACTGGTTTAAACAAGTGCATTCGGTTTTCAACTCAAATTCAGTAAGAGCTCGATGGTAAACGATGGGTTACTTTTGACCTTATTTGAAGGAAAACTAGATTTAAAAACTCTTTATAAATTCAGACAAGCCTGAGCTTATGTGTCTTATGTGCATTTTTAAGGGTGTCTGCCTCGTTACTCCAGTTACTTTCAGGTTTCTGTTTTTCCCCATGTTTAGTGTGGTCAGATCTCATTCAAATTTTACCATGTCCATGTTTGCTGTGTATTGGTTTTGGCTGATTCTTGATTGAATTTTCCATTAACCCTGGTGCGTACATTCATGGCCTTGTTCCTTAGTGATTCTCCTTCTTCAGCATGCAGAAAACCGGGTGTGTAGGAGTTTTAGTTAAAATGCTGATTGTCCTGAACGGGAACTTGTGGTTTAGATGATTCACTTGTGGATGGACTTTACAGGCTTTCCACTTGGGTTCCAATAACACGGTGACTCACAGCGCTACGTGATGCTTGCAGTTTGAATTACGTTCTACTGATTTTCGAACGCCATCTCTGCTGATTTAAATGTACCTATTGATAAGCCACTGAAGTTCTGATAAAGGCAAGTCACATTTATTATTATGGAGCAGTGTCTCGCAATTTTACCTTATTTTATAATATCTAAGGCCAGTTCCAAACTGAGCGAGCTTAAGGCAGGAAAAACTCCCTAAAACATTATAAGGAAGAATCCTTGGGAGGACCAAGACTTAAAAAGGGACCATCCTCCTTGTGAAGCTTAGATGATAAATGTAAGAATGAAATTATCTAGTCAAATAAGTCTGTAATAGCAGTTCAAAAGTAGAAACTAAGTAAATTATAAAAGATAAATAAAATAATAAATCAATTAGAATAAAAAATGTTAAGTGCAGCATTATTTCATCTGAATCACATAAAACAAGTATATAGATAAAGAAAACACAAGATCATCAAGTAACCTGGGGTGCACAAGACTGTACATAGTGTGGAGTTCCTTGTGGTTTATCACTCCTAAGTACATTGTCTCTAGCCACACCCAGGCCTGATTTTTGCCACACCTCTTCTCAATCAAGACATCACTTAAATAGGACCTGCCTGACAAAGTGAAGTCCACCAAAAGATCCTT
>JAUZSU010196424.1:0-23474 GCA_034780255.1 Parotocinclus maculicauda | reverse complement strand
GTGGCTAAGTAGCGACTTGTGGCTACTTTTTTGTAGTAAATGGAAATGTTAGGCAAAGACCTGTAGGTGGCAGTAGACGGCTGGGGAGAAACTCGGGAGCATTGTAGTGATGCCAGAGACGAGGAGTTTCTTTGGTAACCACTGATATTACATACTGTACACGTACTTTGGTCCGATTAAGCGGAATTTTGGTCCAAATAAGCGAATAAAATTACACCTATTTAATAGGATTTGTTTCGGTGCTTTAGGATTTGGTCCGAATAAGTGGCTCGTCCCATTAACCGGTGGTCCAATTAACTGTAATTGACTGTACTTAATATATACTGCACATACCATGGCGTAGCTTACTTTAAAATGAACACAGCTTATTTTGTAACAGTGTTGAATGCCTTATATAATTTATTGATTATTGTATTCAAAATAAATAACAAAAACAAATGTTAAGTATGCTGGCTGCTGCCCTGATGCATTGACAGTTAAAATACGGTCTCTGCTAAATGTAGTTTTGTGTATTATCAAATTCCCATTGAAAAGTTGAAATATCGAAAACCGAACCAGGGTATGCCTGTATTACTTACAGTAATAAGTCATGCATACATACATAATAATTCAGGCCCAATGGCCAGTTTTTGGAAACAGTGGTGTCAGAGACTCTGGCATCAGCACCTGATTAGGCTTGCAGTGTGATGCTTTTCAGAAAATCCCCAAGCATAAATATATAGGGAGGTCTTTATAACAGAGGGCACCCAATGTATAAGTTTACATTACATTTTTAGCATTTAGCAGACTGGTACCAAATTTATTATGTACAAATTATTCATTTGTGTGTTGTGTTTTCTGCTTATCCCAGTGTGCCCAGTGCCTAATTGGCGACACAGGGTGCAAGGCAGGAATGATGCGAGACAGGGTGCCAATCCATCGTAGGTCGCACACGCTCATACTCTTACACAAAGGAGCACTTTGGAAACACCAATTTATCTAATACACATCTCTGTGGAATGTGGGAGTATCTAGAGAAACCTACACAGACATGGGGAGAACATACAAACACCACAAAGTTGGAGCCCAGTGCTTGTAAGGCTGCAGTGCTAATTATAAGCTAATTATATTAATAGTATATGTACCCACAACTGACATTACTTGCTAATGCACACAAGCAATTATACTGTACATTTGATTGATATAGTATGTCAACGCACAGCTGCTGAAAAGGACAACAAGATTTATACATCAATTTATTTCCCCTTTGGCTTCAACTCAGATGACAAGGAGTCCTACCTAATAGTCAAACGATAGTGTTATGTTGATTGCAAATACCACCAAAGGGGTTACAAGCATTTATTAAATGAAATCCGAGACGTGATAACTTTAAATCCAGCTTGTAGACAATTGGTCTGACTTAGAATTTTTATTCATCTTAACTGGTGCTTTAAAAATGATATTACTTATGTGACCCATATTAGTGACAAGTCTTCAGCTCGGTTAAGGTCTGCTAAACTAAAAGGCCGTAGTATATGAATGGCATTATTTTCATATCCCTCACACCATTTACTGATTCCGTATGTCCCAAGGACAGGGGTAATCCTGGAATAAATGACTCCCATCAGGCTAGAAATGTTCCATCATAGTGATTAGGTGATCACTCAAAATACCTGCATTGATTTTTATCCCTCTATCTAAAGGGAGAGGTTCATCAAAGCTGTGCCAATAAAAATCCCCCAAACATGACAGTGGATGAGCCAGACTACAAAGCCTTTATTAGCTTAACAATTCACATCATTCAAATTCGAATCTTACTGTACCTTTTTAAAGTTTCAGCTAACGTTCATTCACTTGGATTCACTAACCTCTGCATTCCCAAGTTTGTGGATGCTCCTTTTAATTATTAAGCTCTGCTTTAAAGTAAACACATCATAATATGAAAGCATAGATTTCTACTTTTACTGATACTCCAGTGACTCAATATGAAGGTGCGTCCAACAAGTCAACAACTTTCTGCCCTGCTGTCCTTAAAGTGTAACGCCAGAATGAAGGTGCGGAGACAAACATAAAAGTCCATAGAGAACGGGTTTGCCAACTTTGATGGAAAACATACCTATCTTGCACAGAACCCCAACCTTAACTCCGTCAGATACTTTAAAAATGCACTGGAATGCCATACGTGAGACAGGGCTTATTGTCCAACATCACAAGCCGTCCTCACTGTCTCGTTCTTGAAGCTAGCAGAATTATTTCGGAATAGCCTTTACATTTACCTTATTTAGCAGACGCCCTTATCCAAAGTGACTTACAATTCTTACGGTCTTACAAATCCAAGCAATTGTGGGTTAAGGGCCTTGCTCAGGGACCTAACTGTGGGGACCCAGAGGTGGGATTTGAACCCCGGACCTTCAGTACCACTGGACCACTAATAATGATGTTGTAGCAGCAGGTTTGGAGTACTTCCTACTAATACCCATGTTTTGGATCCAAATTTTCGGACATCAACAATCTTTAGTCTATTTATTGTGGTTCTTTTCTTGCCCTGTTAAAATGAACATGTAAGAATTCAATACGATTTTAGTGCAGATCACTTTTTTACATTGCCACATATTTGCATCTTGACCACGACAAGCTACCTGTAGTTATGGTCCTGTAATCTCTATATCAAGCATACTATATAGAGCACTATTATAGGGAATAGAATTTGTAATCAGACACTTGCACTGCATAAAGTCACTGTGTTATTTAGCAAAACATGCTCTCATGTGCCACAGACCATGTCCTTCTCCTAAAGTGAGCTTTGTAATCCCTAGTCTCTGTTGTCCCTGGTGAGTCAGAACCCCACAACAAAGATAGGCACCGAGTCCCATTTGGTGTTTTTCACTCTTAACTCTGCTCGGTCGCTTCTGTTCCAGATGCCTTTTTGGTCTAACCAGTGCACCATGCCAGATGAATGCAACGCCAAGACTGATACCTTCATATAAATACACATATACAAAAGTCTTAGGTCACCCTAAGATTAGAAACACTATTGTTTTAGCAATTGTGTAACGACTATATAATTATTTCTCAGTCTCTTTATTAGAATGCAAACAGAATATACAGGAAATGTTGCAAGGAATAAAATGTCAGAAACAGGTTCTATAGGCTACAGTGGCAGGTATATAGTTAGTATAGGTACATATCCCCTTACACTTGAGCAACAGCTGCATCTGATATCATGCCAAGATGAATGGTCTATTTGGAAAGGTAGTAGCCAGGGAGCTTTCTTTTACAGAAGAGGAACAAGGTCAAAAGGCTCACATAAACTGGACTGTAAATGAGTAGGACAATTAAGTCGGATTTATTTATATAGCGATTTTTTAAATGGAAAGGAAAAACTCCCCAAATGTCGCAAGGAAGAAACCTTCAATACTCAGAAAGTACACCATTATATATGTGGTATGCAATTGCTAAAACTACAAATCTAATGGTGTCTTATAATCACACTAAACCAATATATAAATGAATTTATATTATAATTCATGATTACCATTTTGGGGTATAATCCTTCTGTTACACTGGTTTAAAATGTTTATGCTGGGGATATGATGAAGGATCTTTCACCCACCTCCTGTGATTGCCCTAAATTCTATGTCTATGGTGCACACGTTCCTTTCTTACAGCCTATTCCCCAACCTGAGGCCCCACGTACCACGCGTTGACCGTAAATTGCTTTTGACAGCCTTGTTCTGGCCAAAACGGTCTGAGATTGTTGGGCTGTGTGGAATGGTGCCGAGCAAAGTGTGTGGATGGCATATTGGATGGAGCCAGGGTACTGGCAGGAAATGGGAGACGTGAAGAAAGCTGACACTGCAGGCTTCAGTACACTGCAGTACGAGAGCAAAAGATGTGCCAGCAGGGCACTGTGGGAAAGTTAGACATTCAAAAACAGAGTCTCAAGCGAGCACAGGGTCTGTAATGATACAGCATCTGTTGTTTGGTTTTTGTTTACCTGCACATAATGAATATGTACGCTCTGCAGATATGCAGATACCTTTACTGGGAATGTTTAAATGAGTTCCTGCCCCTGAAGACCACAGGCTATGCTTGTACCGAGTGGGCAGAGCATATGAAGGGCATCTATCATGCTCTCAGCACAGACCCTGTGAGAGGGCTGAAATGACAATCGGGCCACCACAGGTGTTTGATGAATAGCCTCTCTGTTAGTGCGCACTGCTCATCCCTTTCCCAGGCCTGTTAGTATTAGCATCGATCTGCTCTGACTGACTAGGAACGGGCCTGGTGTTGGGCACACCGTGTTCCAGTGCTGGACGGATTAAACAACCTCCTAAGGTCACCTAGATGTAGAAAGTAAAACGGTTTCAACGGTATTATGATAAACTGACACCAAATTCAATTGTTTATGTGTCACTACTGGCAGTGCTGCATTGTAGGCATGTATCAGTGTGGTTACCTAGCATGAAAACGTTCTGGACAGGGCCGTTATTGTTGCCTTGTCTCAGCACCAGCATGTGTTTATCGCCTCGCTGCTGGAATACAGATCTTCAATGCGTCTCCCCCCTGCCTGTCTGTCAGGTAGACCTAAAACCTAACACGATGCCTGCAGCTATACCGAAATATCACCATGCCTTCTCAAGTACTTACTGTTTAACACACACACTCATACACACAGTAGTCAGGAGGGGCACGCTGCACTCTTCTTATAGTAGAATATAAAAAATGTATTCAAAATAAATATTAAAAAAAAAAAATCAAAAAATGAAGCTCATAGGCCCAGAGGCAAACAAATGCCAGGCACATTGGGTATTGTAGTCTCTCCCCTCTCGTCATGTTAGTATAATCTTTTGCGGTTTTACAAACAGTGTTTCTTAAAAAATAAAGTCACATTTTCCAATGTAGAAATGAATCCGAACATCCCCACCACCACACCGACAGAATACAACTTCTGGTCTCTGTGATAACATTACATTTGTTATGTTTTGTTACCCATTTCTCCCAGTTTCCCAAGTCTTTTCAGAGAAACAAGCTTGCCAGATGATTTCACATTAAGCTATTGATGTGAATATTAATATATTTGTCAAATATATTTGCATTTCAAGGTATTAGTGTTTAGAACAGCGCTCTATAATGAAATCTAGAGTAGAGCAGAAGAGGAAAGAGAGAGTAAACAGCATAGAAAACATTACATTACAGCTTATTTCTTAAAGAAGGAAAAATGCTTTGGTCATGCATGTGGCGCAGTGGCTTGGTGGTTATCACCATTGCCTCCCAGCAAGAAGGACTTGGATCCAAAAACATCCCCAAGATTACCTGATTAGTCTTGATGTAACCCTGTGTGTCGGTTGCTAAAATGCTAATAGTGATGTTAAATAAATCCATATAAACAAACAAACTGGTCATGGCACCACAAAAAATCTATTTATACTTAGCCAAACTAACTATGCAGTGTTTAACGTAAGCATTGCGTTCTGTGAAACAGGACATTGACCTGACATTACCATAGTCACATAGTAGTTTAGATACTATAATATTCATTAAAATGCAGTATAAAAGCTTTTATTCCTAGCAGTAATATATTTTATAAGTTTAATTTATTCGTTTTCTCTAATGTTGCATCACATCAACAGCTGTTCACGACAAGGTTTTATTGATTAGGCAGGGCCTTTTTTTTATATTCACCTGAAACGCTCACCAAAAACGAAAAGTAAAATGAAACCATGTTTTGTTCTTTCTTTTAAGACTGCAATGCAAGGCTTCGTACTAGTTTTCTGTTATTCAGTATATACGAATGTATTTGATATATCATGTAAGACAGATTTCTATTTCCTGTTAGTATTCTTAAAACCTCACCCAATAATACAAGCGTACAATAATCACATGGACATTAATGTGAGATAAGTGATGTCCACTTATTTTTACTTCAGTTATGCGCTTTTACTTAGGAGCATAGCTTGGTTCGTTTACACTGCATACACTCAGTGTGCATGGGCAGTGCTCTGTTCTACCTGACCACATGATGCAGTGAATACTTGAACTCTTGAGCTGAATTTTTGCCTGTTGAAAAGTGAGTGATAGATTTGATATAACCAGCTTGCAGTTTGTTAAAACAACTGCTGCTATTATCATAGACAATACGTATTGCACACACCTTCCAACATCATTCATAACTGATTAGCAAGAATGCTTTTAAAACACAAAAATAACTTACTGAGGATTGGGAATTGACTAAAACTTATATATGTATGAATGTAATGATAATTTGACAGGACATTTATTGGGGAAAACTGCACAACTGAAACGAGGCTTTATTACCCTGTTATTTCACCTCCAGCCTGGATACAAGATGAGATACAGTTGGGCAGGGAGGCACAGGTTCTATATGGTATCCATTTCACATTTGCCCACAGTTGGGCCTGAAGATCCTTGTCCATCACACCTTCGGGGCAGTGTGTTGCTCTACAGGGCCTCCAAACCTTTACTTGACCATTGTTGGATAAAAATCATTTACGTTTCTGCATGCAGAGTTTTACGGTAATCCAAAATTTCTATCTGGGTACTTTATTATTTGATCAATGAGTGTACATCATATAAGTGTTACATCATGACCTAAACTGATTACAATTCGTTTGTTAAGAAAATGGCACGATGCAAAATCAAAGCCATAACTGAATAGTTATCTTGTAAATAATTAAGTTTCTCTCTTTATGTGCACGAGCAGACATTAATGATGTTGGGAAACAAATGAATGTATCACTAGTGCCAAACTGGTACTGCTCAATTACACAGCTGTCCTGATGCGGTGCCTTAATCCAGCTGTTTACATGAACCGGTTGTCTCAAGATTTTCACAGCTAAAAACAGGGAGTGGAAGCAGATCAGTCTCATTTCGGATATCAGTTACTTCAAGCTTAGCCGCATCAACAGGGAAGTGGCAAGAAACATTGAGCATGCAGTAAACAGACCGCTGTTTAAGAGGATTATACAGTATGATGTGGCTGCAGATGGTATTAGTGTGGCGTGGGAAATCCATAAACTGAGGCGGACGCGACTTCCAGAATTTGTTTCCTAGATTTAGCTATTTATATTGCTAAAGTGATTTTTTTAATTGTTATTTTTAATATAAGAAATTATTCAGTAATTATTAAGCTTTGATTATTGAGTAATAACTGTTAAGTCTTAAATTAGTTTTGGTAGAGAAAGAATTTCTTGCGATTTTTACCCTTAATCCATATGCGAGATGGGGCGGTTTTTGTGTTATAACCATTTCATTTTGAGGCTCGATTCCTACTAATTGAAATCAGGGCTGACTCGTAAAAACCCAGGCTTCCTAAAGGCTGACTTGTGAACAGCTGGGACTGTGTGGTTTATTTAATGAGAAGAATTATTCTTGCCACAGATGGCTGGGTTTGTTCCTTGTGGCACCCGGATCTCACGGGCCATGCACATACACTCTTGTCCATTCTTGTGCTTTCCAAAATGATTGATAAGGGAACACCTTCCATCCTGACAAAATGTGGGAAGGGTTTTGGGACGTATGTGAAAGAACATTTTCTGTATCTCAGACCAGTCACCCCTTGCCACCTTTCATAAACGATCAGCATGATCACTGTTCACCCCTCAAGCTAGCTGGGAATTGTGTTTATTTAATCAGTCCTTCTTAGCCCATGGCAGATGCTCAATTGTTTATGTTGTCGTCTTCCTGAGAGCTGTTGAAGCTGTTTGTTTCCAAGCTATTGATTTGCATAGTGTATGCACACACTGTTTGTACCATTCAGCTGCAATATAGGTATGCTCTGTAAATAGGGCTGAAGCCCTAATTTGTTGTGCATGCCATGTCAGCCCAGGTCAGTGAGAAGACCCCACCATGAAAGCACAACTCAACATAGTGTTAAGGTTGGTAATCATTTTCAGCACAGTGTAATGGTAATGGCATGAAGCTATATGTATTGTTGGATGGAGTGGATCAGATACTGCAAGGTAGATGGGATTCTACCATTCTATGTGGGATTCTGTAACTGGGTTGAAAAATATCCAAGAACTCAAAATATCCAGCCACCAAGAGTAGTGGCTGGAGTTGTAGTTGGACATAGATGCAAATGGAGGGTCAGATGATGATTAACATGGTTGTAATAAGGTATTAATAGGTATTTATAGGCTTCTATTCCATTGTGATAGGAAGAGTAATTATAGAAGTGTAACGATGCATCATGATTCACCCCATAATAGGACGAAGCACGATGTTGTTCTTTGCTTTTTTTGAACACCAGAAGGGCTCGTACATCACACACCCCATTCCAGTGAGACTCCTTCTAATATATTTTTTTTTTATTTCAGGGGACTAAAGACTGTTTTTAATGATTTTTTATGCAAGAGGAGTAGAATTGTTTTGAATTCCTATTAATCAATCTATAATTTAAGGTATGCTTAACCTATAATAGAGGATTTTGTTTATAATTTTAAACCTGTGTTCATTCTTTTTTTTTAATTGCAGGGGTATTTGTGGGCGCATTGGTTTGTATCGTTTATGCTTTAGAAATCAAAAAGTACCGACATTTATCAAATATAAAATTAATAATCGTAACAAAATTGTGAACTCGGTATCATGACTCCATTCATGTATTGTTACACCCTTAGTCATACAAAAATTAGGGCATATTTAATTAATAGCTATACTAATGTGTATAAGTTGTAGAGAATTGCCCCATAAAGATATCTTGCAGTGGATTACAGTTCTCCAGTTACCAGTTCTCTTACAGTTACCTTAACAAATGTAGTACCTCAAAGTTGATAAGAGACCACTCCTGGAGATCAAATTAAAGCAAGGTTTTTATTTTTATTTAATTACAACATCTAGTCAAGTATTATGGTATCAGTTTCAGAACGCCTACCATTTAACATGCATTCCCTTGCTGTTTCTTTGTTTCTGAAATATAAAAATTAGATTGGAAACTCAGGAGCTAGCTTGGCTCTGCCAACATATACCCAGGAGACATACTAAATGAGAAATTTGCTGGCTTTAATGTCTACTTCATTTCAAGAAAACACCCACTTATAAACTACATCACTCTGAAGAAAAAACTGTCACACTCTATATTGACATGGCAGAACCGTACGAGTATTATAAGTATTATTCCCTTAATCACTGGACATCTGACACAAACTGTCATACTCTGTATATAAATGACAGAAATGGCAGAAACGTATGAGTATTATTAGTATTATTCCCTTAATCACTGGACATCTGACAAAAGAACTGTCATACTCTGTATATACATGACAGAAACATATGAGTATTATTAGTATTATTCTCTTAATTACTGGATATCTGACACAAACTGTCATACTCTGTATATACATGACAAAAATTGCAGAACTGTATGAGTATTATTAGTATTATTTCCTTAATCACTGGACATCTGACCAAAAATAACTTTCATACTCTGTATATACATGACAGATATGGCAGAACTGTATGAGTATTATTAGTATTATTTCCTTAATCACTGGACATCCGATACAAAACTGTCATACTCTAAATATACATTACAGAACCATATGAGTATTATTAGTTTTATTCCCTTAATCACTTGACATCTGACACCTGAACATAGTGTACGATTCTTCCAACCTATTTCATATGCAGATGCAGGAGTTACCTCAAGGTCTTTCTTTGCTCCAGAGAATTTTGGGATGCCCTTTATTTGGTGCATTGTAGGCTATGTTTGCCCAGAACATGCCACTTTCTCTTTGCCCCCTTAAGTGTAATCTGAGGTTCTGCCATTTTAAGGCGAATTAAGTCAGGCAGATATCTCAACCTCAGGCCATTAGTTCCAGAGGAGGCAGGCATCATGAGTAATTATACCAAAACTGCCATCATTAATGCAGCTGCTTCGTCCCCAGAGGCTATGGCACCGATGTCTTGTTTGGCAGAGCATAGGATGCCAGAGGAGTGAAGATGCTGTCTCTTCTTCTTTTATTTTCCCCATTATATTGTTGGTTTTTCTCCCAAATGACACCCCAATGGAAAATAGGGGGACAAACTCGGTGAAATCCCAGAGCAGGGCAGATCATGACAGATTAAGCATAATGTAATTTTATTTACAAGTTTAGGGGACTGGGGGGCATTTCAGTGATTTTTCTGCACCTTCATAACACATAATGACCTTTTGAATGTCTAGTCTCATTTTCCAACCTATTTGCTCTTGGTGTGGGTAATGGTGGTGTTTTAATTGTATTTATTTAGCCTATTTATTTGTCAAAAGCTTTTTGGGAAAATAATTTCGGCCCATTTGTGGCAAGTAGGGCTTGAAATTAGCACCAGATCCTGAGCCGAATGTAGGCTATATTGGCAGGGTAACTCCTTGGGCTTAGAATATACTTTCAGTACAAGTTGTCTTTCCTGAAGTTGATCTTTCTGCTTTACAGTGTGGCCAAGTAAGTGCACCTGTGATGGTAAAGGTACAGTGCCCTCCACAATATTGGCACTCCTTGTTAAGATGTGTTTTAAGATGGCTTCTAATACATGTAGTAATGTTTTTAATAATATAGGCCAACAATGCAAATAAAGAGAAAAATCCAACTTAATATCAGTGTATTTATTCAGTGAGGAACAAATACACTGGTCACAAAAATTAGGCGAAGAAGCTTCCACAAGAACTGCTGGACAATCTGATCCTGTCCATACCCCATCACTGTCGGTGTGTTTCGGCAGTCTCGGGTGACCATACACCCTACTGAACAGTCAATGTGTGGTACTCTCGTCCAGTTTGGCATGCTTCTGTTCACGATAATTGAGTTTGCATCTCATTTGCATAATCGAACAACTTTCTTTGACTTTTCATTTGCTTTTCTGATGATCTCATTTAATTAAGTAAAAACAAATGCTTCTTTTTAAATCATTTTTTAACTAATTAATTAAGATTCTTTTTGGCATATTCCCAAATTTGTGTGAGCTGTGTAATTCTTTTACGTGAAATCATCTGTGCCACAATTATTGGCACCCCTGATGTTAATATATTGTACATCCCCCTTTTGCCAGCACTTCATTTCCTATAACATAACAAGATGGGAGAATACAGAGAGAGGGACATTTGACCATTCCTTAATCTCCCTAAATTGTCCAGAGTGCTGGGTCCTCTCCTATGTACTCTTCTCTTCAGCTCCAAGTTTTCAATTGGGTTGAGGTCTGGAGACTGAAATGGCCATGGGAAAAGCTTGAGTTTGTCTGGTGAACCATTTGAGTGAAGGTTTGGCCACATGTATAGGGCCATTGTCTTGCCAGTGATGACCCAGTGACAACCCATCTTCAGCTATTGCGTCGAGGCCACCCGATTTAGTTTAAAATATCCTGTTCTTTCAAAGAGTTCTTCAATGCACCCTAACAAGGTTTTTTGGCCTTTGGAAGAGGAACTGGAACACAACATCACTGATCCCCCTCCCCATGGGCTTAAGGTGCTTTTCTGAATACTCATCTTTCGTGTTACGTCAGACCCACTTATTGTTTGTTGCCAGAAAGCTCCGTCTTCATTTTATCTAACCAAAGCACATGGTCCCAGTTGAAGTCCCAGTACTGCTTAACAAACTTTGCATGCCTCCCAAATGCTGGATGGCATGTAGATAGCACCTGATGGTTGTTATGGAGACTTTGTGAGCCCCAAAATGCTACTCTTTGATGCAATTCTCGAACAGTGAGCTTTGGAGAACTGTTAGATATGGGTAGATGTAGTCAAGTGACTGTTTACTTTTTTGTGTGAGATTGTGCTTCTGTAATAAAAATTGTATTTATTTAAAGGCACATCTTAATGAGGGGTGCCAATAATTGTGGAGGGCTGTAAATGATGCTGGTTCTAAAAACGAACATTATTCATTTGTAATACAGTTGGATTTTGGGGGTAGGTATAACTGGTGCTGATTGGCACCTTGCTCCGTATACCCTTCCCATCATGCCTACTGTTTTCTGTCTGCCCTTTGGGCACAATGTCAGCTGGGGAGCGACGAGATGGCCAGCAGGAAGAGCTTCCAGGCAGCAGACGGTTAAACACGGGGAAGCCTCTCCTAACATCCTACACTGCCCAGATACCATTATTCCTTATCTTGATATGCCACCCACAGACTGGCAGATTGATTAATACCAGCCTTTCATCTCTAAGAACACTCATAAAGACATCATCACTGCTGACCTGACAATGGATGGCATGTATTCGAAATGACCATCCTTCTTACTGTAATAGCGTGTTCATATTTCTTTTTTAGCACTGTTCCACGTTTTAATGATCTCCAAGCCCTTCTTGTTTGTTCTGCTAACACACCCACAGTCATCACGTTCAAGTTCAAGTTCAAATTTTATTTGTCATGTGCACAACATGTCAGGACATTTATGCATTGAAATGTCTATGGTGAGGCTCATGATGATACCCTACAGCAGGACAACACTATATACATACTAGACCTACACTCAATAAATACAAAAAATACACAAAATATACACAAAATACAGAATATACAGAGACTGTAGGGATCTGTAGGAATTCTGTAGGAATTGTCTGACAGAGAAACATAGAAACATACTGGGTGAAAGCCATTTTTTTTTATAATAATTTGATGACATCCCAGCCCTTTAATTGAAAATACACCATGAGCAGTTTGAACTTTGCATAAAAGATTCCTGCGATCAGATTCACCAATTAACACTTTCTTAAGAAATTCTTAACGAAATAATAAAAAGTTTTTTTTTAAGAGTATTGTATTGAAGAACGTCTTCGTTTTTGTCTTAAACAGGATTAGGGTATATTATGGGCAGACACAGCAGCTACTTGTCGTTTTTTCCTGTGATTTTGGCTAGCCTTAAAAACCTTAGCACTAGCTCTACTTAATCATCTGTTACCAGAAAGCAACTTGGCGTCGTTCCATACTACATACAGTGGAACTTTAAAGTGTGTGAAACCTTTAGAATTTTATCTGCTTACATAAATATGCCCAAAAGCATCATTATTTTTCACAAATGTGATAAGGGATGGAAAGTAACCAGTTAAACAAATCAAACAGAAATATTATATACGGTCATTTATATGTTGAGTATTATAATAAAAAAATTTTTTTTAGTATTAGCAGGTAATTTGAAAAGTCAGGTTTAAGAACCTGTGAAACAGTGATTGTAGCTCCAGGACAGAGCTACACAGTGGTACAGCCGTTAGTACCATCACCTCACAGTGTTGAGATCTCTGGGTCTCTGGGCTTTATCTGTGTGAAGTTTGCATCTTCTCTCCATGTATGTGTGGGTTTTCTTGAGGTACATTCCAAAGACGTGTGTTAGGTTAATGTTTTGTTTCCAAATTGCAATTAGTGTTTGAATATGTGTATATGTGTGTGAGTATATGTGTCCTACGATTGGCACCCTGTCTGGAGTTGTTCCTGCTTTATGCTTTGTGCTGCTAGCTGGGCACCAGCTCTCCAACGACCCTGACTTGGTTAAGTGAAGAAAACAATGAATGTATGAATGAATGTTGATGGATGAGTTTACCAACATGGATGGAACAATGAATTCTGAACTATTCTGAACCAGCAAATTCAAATGTCTGGCTGCCTGTCTATGAACTGAATCTCAAAAGAATGTGGGTCATTTAGCAATACCATGACCCTAAACTACTAAAATGGTTAAAGACGAATGAGGTTAATGCTTTTAAATGTCCTGACCCTAATCCAGTTTGAAAAAAAGTTAATGTAAGGAAACCCACTAACATTCCAGGGAAGAGAAATGGGTTAAATTAATCCACGTTGACATGCAGGTATATTTGCAGTTATTGTTAAACAAGAAGGTCACACCAGATATAGAAGGTTGCCATACATTTGCTTTTCACATGTATGCAGTACTGGATGATTCTCCTCAATAAATAAATCATAAAGTATAATATTAATCTCATCTGTTTAGTTGTTTTCGAAGTCTACATACAGGACAGTCCCGAGTTCAATCTCAGGGTTGAGCGACCTGGGTCCTTTATTTGTGGAGTCTGCATGTCCTCCCCATGTCTGCGTAGTTTTACTCCGGGTACTCCGGTTTCCTCCTACAGTCCAAAGACATGCATGTTAGGGTAATTGATTACTCTAAATTGGCATTGACTTGTGTGTGGGTGTGGGTGTGTGTGGGTGTGTGTGGGTGTGTGTGTGTGGGTGTGTGTGGGTGTGTGTGTGTGTGGGTGGGTGTGGGTGGGTGTGTGTGGGTGTGTGGGTGTGTGTGTGTGTGTGTATGTATATGACTTGTCTTGAGATGAACATGTATATGGATATAACCTTGTGTGTGTCGCTAAGATGGCCACTGATGCCGATGTTAAAGAAGCCAAATAAATAAACATACATACATTTGTATTGATGATGTTTTAGGTCATGCTTATACAGATAATTCTAAAGTTTTTGCAATCTTTCAGACAGACAAAGTGGCAAATATGCCAACTACCAGTCATGATGTGAGTTTGTGGGTTTCATCTTCGCCTGAAATAGTGCTAAACCTCCAGACCCCCGATTGCTTCGGATGATCAATAAAGGCTTTTGTTCTATTGTTTTGATGTTTAAGTGTGGATGGATAACTTAAACCCTGTTCAACTTGAAGGCTTTAAATTGTTTGCATGGCTAGACTGCAAGTGCCCGTCATCCGGGTCAGACCAAATCCATCCATGACTGCACTCCAAATCCTCCATTCACTTTTCCTAGTTCCTTTGCCAACTAGATAACGTTAAAAGCCATACAAGACATTTCGGCCAGTCTCAAGGTTACCTTTCATATATCTCAGTCCGTTGGTGTCCCGAGGAATGGGAATCGATTAGAGGGTGCGGCCTCCCCCCGCTCTCTGTAACCTGTGGCTAAATCTCGACGAGTGGAACTTTGTGTCTATTCCAACTTTCGGGCTAACTGTGGTCATTAGCTACGTCTGATGGCTGAGATTTACACAGACTGCTGTGTGTTCGTTGTAAAATGGAGCCCCCCCTCCTCTCTATACTACTCCTTAATCAGCGGCGGCTCGTTGGCAATGGCTTGCTCCCTCTTTGCCTCTCTGTGGTTGAGTAATGGCCTGCTTCTCGCCTCCTGTCACCATGAAAGGTGGTACTGCCTCTGTTCTGTTCTGCCTTTTTTTCCAGCACACCCTTTCAACTTACGAAGCAATCCCAGCAGAGATCTCTATCCTAGTTGATTTATCTGATGTATGGGGTCACCACGAGTCGATCTCTTTTCTATTTCTCCCTCTTTCTTTCCTTACCAGTTATCCTTATTGTTTTTAAAAGTGTCTGCGTATCACATGTCTGCGTATCACAGATTTTCTGCACACTGGCATAACTATTTTAAACCCCTTGCTGCATGAACAAGTTGTAATCCACAAATAGTTGGGTAAAATGCAATCAGAAAAGAAAGGATGGTTAGTCACCTAGAGCTTGCGAAAGCACAAAAATGGCAGGAACATCTTCATTGCCTCGCTAAGAGCGAATGTTCCTGGCAACCCTCTGTCCTCAAATCCGGTTCTAATTGTGGGCGATCATCACTGCAGTGTTCTGTAGGTTTTTTTTAAGCTCTGTGGTGGGTCTTCACGTTAGCTTAATTGGTTGGCTTGGCCACTCAAGAACCTATGTATCTTTTTTCTTTTTTTTTCCCCCTTGGGTTGTCTCTATGACTGCATGTGTGCCTTATGCGCTGTGTTTGCCTGCTTCCTCCACCTCCCTCCCCTCGCACTTTCTCTCTCAGACGCACTCTGCACTGCTCTCCATCTTTCACCCCCTCTCTCTCTTTCTCGCTGTCTCTCGCTCATGCCACGATAGTCCCTGCTTTCAGGAGGAGGACTGCGTGTCCTATCTGCATGCTGGTGGAGAGCAACAAACAGAGTTTTGAAGCTCTGCGCTCATGGACCTGGCCATCCCGTAATTGTTGACTGAAGCAGAGGAGGAGATGGGTGCTTTAGTCTTTGATCTTCATTAGCAAGCATCTCCGCCTTAAGCAGCAGTGCAACATCAGGAAAGGCTTTTGCTGCTGCTTTTTCTCCTGGCACCCTCAGCCCGAGTGTCCTAGGCAGCACGTCCGTGTCAAGGAGAGGAGGGAGAACAGGGAACAGGAAGCAGAGAAACGCGGGGGATGGAAAGCAGGGCTAATCAATACGGAGTGCACATCAGTGGCTGATAGAAGAGACGGAGAGTAAGAGAGAGAGAGAGAGAGACTCTCGTCTGCTTGCAGTGAACGCTTCATCATCTGTCTTGGTGCTTGCTCTATCGCTACAGCTCAGTCTCCGGAAGGTGATAGCTCAGCGGAGGAGTGTTGTGTCGGCTACCGGCGCATGTGAGGACTCATGGGGAGCTTGCATTTATTTATTTATTTGCTGGTTTTTCCCTTTGCCGCGCTGCAGCAGATTTCGCTCTCCCCGTACCGTGTGTCAGAGTTCCTCCATCCTTTCTTTGGCATATTGGATCTCTTCTCTTCTCTCTTACCTGCCTTTCTTTCGATTTGCTCGTGTTTTTAAAACAAGTCCTTTATTCCTGCCAGGATGTCTCTTATCGCTTTTTCTGCAGTGGAGGGGCCGCGCTCTGAGGAAACGTGGTCTTAACCGAGAATAAGCTCTACCTGAGGCGAGCCAAGACAGAAGAGAGGAATAAGAAACAGAGTCACCTGGAGCGCTCCTTCTCTGCTCAATTAATCCAGTTGTTTATTGTTCTGATGCGTTTATTACACACCTTGAGATGCTTGTGGGAATTGCTTTTTGCAGTTGTTTCGAGAATTTGTTGAGTACAGGTGAACTACGTGTTTTTCTGTCATTTAACTGAGCCTTGAACCAAGGAGAACTGTCCAAGAAGGAACGCAACAGATTTGGTTTCTACTGGATTTCAAAGGCTGCCTTTTTTTTAAAGAGACTGAAAAGCTTTTTTCAAGGATTTCTTTTTCAAGGGGGGTTATTTGGAAACCTACGTCAGAAGCACTGAGGATATTTTTCCTCCATCATCATAAAGCAGATTTATTATTGCCATTTTTCCTGATCTGTTTACGTGACCTGTGGATAATGGCCAGCATGGGCTTCCCTCTCTGAGATGTCTTCTTTGCAGAGGCTGGGACAGATGGGAGGTGCCAAGGCCTGGTGCAGCACTCCCAGACTGGAATTGATGCTGCTAGGTTGGGATTGTGGGGGGACAGGTTCGATGAACCTGGGAACCTGGTGGAGGCTGGCACTGTCCTTGGTCCTCCTGGTCTCCCTTCCTGACAGAACAGCAAATGCTCGCGTGTCTTCCAGCCTGAGCACCACACATCACGTCCACCACTTCCACAACAAGCACGGTACCGTGCCCATTGCCATCAACAGGATGCCCTTCCTCACGAGAGGGGGCCACGGTAAGCTCTCATCCCTGTCCACATCGCTGTTCTTTTTCTCAACCTCCATCATCTCTTGGACCTTGATTTTGACTGATGTATTTGGAGCTTGATTATGGTTGATGGCAGGCTGTTGACATCATATCCCATTGATATTTCACTGTGGGGCTCATTGTGTGCTGCAGCACTCCATGAACCCTGCACACATGCTTTGATCTTGCCTTCAGTTTTGCTCTTTATAAATCATATAGGGAGGGTGCTGGGCTCTGGATGCTTTTCTGCAGATCTGATGTAGCGATACATAAGTATATGCGAGAACATGCAAGCCATATGTTGTGTACGTCAGCTTAAAACACACAGACCGAAAATAGATGTCCTTGCTGCACTTTTTATGTCAATCATCCTTGCACTATGCGAGAGAAAGTGGTGACAGCCTGTCTCCTTTATTAGTGGCAGGATGGCAAATACATTGTGTGGTAATGCATAGCGCTGTTTTTTGTGTTTTCAACATCATTTGGACCAGCATTGTGTCAGTGCAGTCTCTTCACTGGCTGCTTTTTGTTGTTGGGCATCAACTAGCTGTCAAGCTTTGTTAAGCCCACATTATACATTGGAAATCATTGGGACACCCATGGAGCTCAACAGCTCACAGTCCTATTGCCAGGAGATTATTGGTGTCACTTACAAATGAGATGCACCATTTAGTACTGACATCCACCAGGACCCCTGTGACATATGAAAAGATGCAGGAAGAATCTTCAAACGGTCTAGATGTTAGCTTTCAAAAAATGTTTTCAAGCAACCAGATTGGTTGTAGTGTGACTGGAGATGCAGGCAGTGATGGGAAACATTGCTAAGATTGATAAATTGCTAATCATTCAGGTTTATATTGGATCCAAAAGTCTTTGCATTTACTTTTTTTCTAGTCAAGTTTTTGTCATAAACCAAATACAACACACCACAGTTGAGGCTTTTTAAGCCTTGGTCGTATTGAGTTATTATACATGTTATAAGATGTGTTGTGTGTTTGATGGTTCCTTGACCAACAATATTTGGTATATTAAAATAAACCTAAAGACCTCAGTCAAGTTTATGTAAAGCACATATGTAAAGAACAGTCTTAATCCCTCACTGAGGGAGCAAACCAACCAAGCTCAGGAGGCGGTAGGTATGCTATTTAATATAATGTGCTAATGGTTGTTTTAACAGTGTGTGAAATGGCATTATGTGCAAAAACAAGTTTAAGGTGATTTCTGTGCAAAAACAGTGAAAAAAACTCTTCAAATGTTCACATTTTCACTAGGTTATATTGCCTGGTAGACTGGATTACCAATGTCATGCATTAGGTTGATTGTTCACTCTTAATTGGCTCCATGACTAGTGTGTTGATATAACTTTGTGTCTGATTTGAATATAGTCATAGATGTTGTTGAGAAAAAAATAGTAAACATAAACCAGCATTGATTGGTCATTAGTAAGCAATAATTCATATCTCATTCTCACAAGCAAGCTAGTACAATGCAAGACTTTCATTTTTGCAGGTTGGAAAGTATTTTCCAAATATTATTATCGTAAAATCTAATTCAATCTTACCAGTTATCATATTTTTATCAATATCAAAGCATAGTGGTCATAGGATGCGATTAGTGATTTTAAGCGTATGTGATCGGTGTTGACTTATTAGAGGCTGAAGACCATAGAGAGCTGGAGAGGAGGTGGTAGATAGCAGCCATATTTCCTAATGGTGGTTCAGTGGGAGAGACTCACAGAAAGAAGGTTCTGGGTTCAATCCCAGGACCTTGGTCCTTTCTCAGTAGAGTCTGCATGTCCTCCTCATGTCTGTGTGGGCTTCCTCTGGTTTCCTCCCACAGTCCAAAGAGATACGTGCAAGATTAATTGCCCTAATTTGGCATCGACTTATGTGACTAGACTTGAGATAACCTTTGGGTAGATGTAACCTTGTGCATTTCTCTGAAATTGCCACTTATTAAATAAACCAAATAAACAATAAACCATATTCCCTACCCCTATGCACACAGCACAGTTCTCTTTGTGTTTAGTTGGGGGAGACTGGGATCAATTGGCCTTCTGCATTCTGGTCAGACTTGTATGGTTAAAAAAGAATAGGATTCCTTATAGATTAACATAGGATTGGTAATGACATGTACATCTGTATCACTGTTAAGGACCATGTGACTGCTGAGGAATTCCAACACAGCACTTTATTTGCCTTAATTCTCTATCGCCTATAATTCTACATTTTCATACATGCAAAGCTCTGTCTCACAGGGTCTTAACCTCGCAGCACTAAAGACTAATAATGTTCAGCCTTGGTTACATGATGGACAAGATGAATTCAATCACCGCATGATCCAGTGACCCCTTTCAATTTCTAGCCCTCAATTAATTACTTTCTAATACAGGTTTGCCCCAGCTGTAGCTACCAAATAATGGCCTCTCTTGCTTTCGTTTTATGCTCACCCGCAAACTTGCTGTGCTTCTGTTCGTTTTTAGCAGCCCTAGAAGGAGCAACAGGCTCATAGACATCGACTTCATTGACCAGTAATTACAAGTTACCAAATCTCATCAATCTGCATCCCTCCCCCCACCCTCCACGCCACGCTCTAAAGTGGCAGGGGGAAATTGATTAAATTGATATGTAGATTAGAGGAACCGTGGCGATCTCGGAGATAAAACTGAGCAATGACAGAATGGGATGCAGGGAGGAGGAGACATCTGTCACTAGATGCATAACTGTTAAACTGACACCATTTGACAACGTAGGCCTCTCATCAATCATGGCTTTCATGGATGTTCTGCGTCTTTATTTTGACAAGACACAGGCACCGAGCGATGCCCTTTAGATCGTGACTTTGACGACGTCTATTGCATGTGTCTAGAATTACCATTAACATTTTAAGGAACCGTAAAACTGATTAGGATGAGCTGAATCTAGGATCTACAAGATATACAGCACATCAAATGGTATTAACCCTATATACGGTGTATATACACACATCTTTTAGCACCTCCTTTGGCCTAGATTCCACTAGATGTTGAAATCTTTCTCGGATTATTAATTATGGTTCATTTCAGTTAATAATCACTGTTGCTCAAAACAAATGGAATAATGCATTACGAAACTCTTCACTATATACTGTACTTGTCAATTGGTGGAGATTACGAAACTCTTCACTATATACTGTACTTGTCAATTGGTGGAGATTTGTCCAGCCTGCCTATTGACCTGTGCACTGCTCGATTCATGAACAATCCACTCACCTTGAATCTCAACACTTCTTAAGGCCTACCTCTTATACTTTTACATTTTGTTCCTGTCTAACCTCTGACAGCAGTCATTCAGAGGGTTCGCACTTGTTCTGACCTCCTGCTGACCTGCTAACGCAGAGGACCTTCTGACTTGCCAGAGCAATGAGAATCACTAAGCATCCATGGAAACAGATTGTATCGTCCCTCCACTAGCTACTTCATCCTGTCTTGCAATCTTGAAGGACAATCTATAATGGGCCTTGTTCCACTGTAATGCAAAACTCCATAGGCGTGATGGATAGAGTCTATGCTGGTACAGCAGGATCCACTCTAGTTGGCAGGCAGTGAGTACAATATAGATTAGACATTATCTGTGCGGCTCATGCCATTGAAAGGCACATCCCATTACTGCTGCCTAGCTGGGTACTGTGCATCCTCTGCTCAGTGGGTGGCAAAATGAGGCAAAAGAAATAATTGATTAGCAGGAAACAATGTTGTGTTTTGCCTGACTGCCCCATTGTTTGCTCTCAGTGGCCTGAATGTGGATCAGCCATGACAGAGCACTTATCCATGACCCCTGCAGACTCTGAAAGCAGCTGACTGCAAGTACTTTCAACAAAGTGGCTGATTGGGATGTTTGAATATCACACTAGGATTTTTCTGAAGAATAAGTGAATGAATGAACCATGCATTCAGGCCAGTGAATTGATGTTTGTCCGTTGCAGGCAGAAGCTGATCCATTGTTGGATCCTGAGTAGTTCTTGAAGTTCTTGGTAGTTAAGGTACTAGTCTGTTGGACTGTAGGTTGAGGGTCACAGCACGACCAAGCTTTGACTGTGGAATCAGCTGCTTGGACTGGATCATGTATGGCTGTTTTGTCTCATGGCATTTTATTATTTGATTTTTGGTCTTGAGTTCAAACCCAAGTGCAGCAGTCCTTTCTACGTTGAGTCTATATGTCCTCTGTGTCCGTGTGGGTCTTCTCTGGGTGCTTTCCTCCCAAAGTCCGAATACATGCTTTAGGGTAATTGGCTACACTAAACTGGCCCGTTTTTGTGTGTTTGTGTGTGAGAGAGAGAGAGAGAGAGAAAGTCTTCTCAACGCCTGTCCACACACTGCAACGGTCCCTTATTAGCATGTAATCACAATGCTAACGAATCAATAAACTTAACTTCCCGTGCTTGGGTTTTCTATTACATTAATAGAAATTAAAAGCACTTTGTAAGTCGCTCTGGATTGAAGCGTCTGATAAATATTGTAAATGTAAAATGTAAATTAACGCTTGTTTGGAACGAAATATCAAACGTCACCATCTCTTCTGCTAAAGATGCACATTCTGTGATCTCAATTACTTTTAATAAAATATTCCCTGTTTTTTGTTAGAGGTGTTGAGAGCCCTGTTGCTTTTTAGGTCCAGAGACCGGACAAGTCTCTGCTAGTGTGGAGTTTGCATGTTCTCCTCGTGTCTGAACGTGTCTAATCGAAATCGCGAACACACCCGCACCTACGGATATATTTATCGATTAAAACTAGTATTAACCATGTATCTCAATGGGAGAAAATGCACCATCTTGAGCATATATCGTCCAACTAGCTGCATTTGTGAAATTCAGATTCGTGACCACACTATTTCTTTAGTAAAAAAGGATTACACAATAAAGTATATAGTACAACAAAATATCCAATAGATATGCAGTAACGTCAGTGTCCAATAGATGGCACTAGACACCAAGGCTTAATATCGCTCTGGCCCTCTGTACCTGCTTAATTCTTCTACTGTAGCTAGCAGCACGAAATACAAAGGATAAAGCAAATCCCAGGGCATTAGCACAAACAAAACAAATGGTTACGACTCTCTGGACGACATACAAACTACTGGCTTAGTCGGTAGAGGTGGTTCCGTCCCGAGTCTTTATTATCGGACTATGTTCACCTGGCCAAGAGATTAGCCCTTCCTTTAAGTTCCTCATTCCTCCATACCCCTCATAAGATGTTTATTTCCTAAAAGACATCCCAGAAATAGTTCTTTTATCATTTGAGATCTTCTAACATACAGGCTCTGTCATGGGACTCTCACAAAGCAGCTCAGGTGCCCCCGGTCACCACAGGACAGATTACCGAGTTCCCTTAATCCAATTTGCTCTGATGTCTCACAAGAGAGATTCCTGAAGTTACTCACTGGGGTCTGGACCACAGAAAGGACGCTGTCTCTGAAACCTGATATAGGTCTGATGCTGCTGAAGACTTGAGGTGCTCTTTGATGGATTTGCTGAACATCTGATCAGGCAGAACGTACAGAACAGGTCATGTTTGGACCATCCACAGTAATTGGACTGAGGCTTGTGGCCTTTGCTGGGGTTGGGTTGAGGTGAGGAATTTCTTTTTGCACGGTCTCTGGAGAGCCAGTGAAGCTCGTGGAGGACTTCCAACACCTTGTAGAGGTGAGAATTAGTGAAAGCGGTGTTTGGGTTAAAGACCCGGTACAGGCTTCTTGTTGTATCTTCTAATTGAAGCCATGTGTTCTGGTAAATGGTGCATGTCTTATGCAGGGACTCCCAAACTTATGTGTTTGACTCTACCCATCACGTTATATTTCAAATCTGGTTGATTACAAACACTAATTATTGGCTATTCAGTTAAAGGAATAAAGCAGTTTCAGGGTTCAAATCCCACATCTTCCAGTCCTTAACCCAAAAGTTTAAAAGTCACTCCGGATAAGGGCGCCTGCTAAAGGACAAATGTAAACGAACCATCAATATATTTTCAGTATTTATAACTGCGATTCTATTTTCTGTCAGCAGGTGTCGCAACAGTTTACTTGTACTAATTAGATTGAATTACAGTCGATTCCGGTTAATGGGACCACATCGGGACGCGATGGTTTTGGTC
>JAUZSU010196413.1:0-11840 GCA_034780255.1 Parotocinclus maculicauda | reverse complement strand
CAAATCCCACCTCTGCCAAGCTGCCACAGTTGGGTCCTTAAGCAAGGCCCTTAACCCACCATTGCTTAAATTGTAAGGCTGTGTGAGTTGTAAGTCGCTCTGGATAAGGGCGTCTGCTAAATGCTGTAAATGTAACTGCATTTTTTGGGCACTATATCTCAGAAATCCCAAAAATCCATCTTCAGTATGAATTAGACAGTCAGAGAGGAATAATGACCTCAGTCCTATGTTGGAAAATCGTCACCTTCTTTCCTCTCAATAAAAGCAGGTTGATTTCATCCCTCTGCCCGGAGAGCTGGCACAGGCACCACATTGGGAATTTTCCACAGCTCAGCCCGGTGCTGGACACAAACACCTTTGTCAGAGCTAGAGGCCTGCACACCTCCACATCATTCCCTTCTGCAGACTCCACCTTTCGAGCTCCCACCATCTCCTCTACTCACTCCAATGCTTGTTTTTGTTTTTGCAAGTCTTCTATAGCTGGACATTTCCACTCTTTTTGATTAATTCACTAAGAAACAAATCAAAACGTGCACGGTATACGTTCAGTTTGTTCCCATTTTGAAGTTAACTGTAGCTGCAGGTCACTACGGTCACTGTTCTCAGCACGGTGGCTAAAAACATACGGTCACTTCGTACTTGGCAGCAAAAACAAGCAATAAGCATTTCCATTACCTCAAAACCTAGATGTTTTCTCTCACTCCTTCTTGTGGGGACGTTCAAGTTCAAGGTGGGAGAAGCTTTGCATCGAACTGTTCCACTGCTCAGCAGATAGGAGGAAATAAAATAAGCAAAGCAAGCAAAGAAAGAAAGAATGGCATGTGCTCAGCGTGCTTCCGTTGCAAGTTGCATCCAAAATGCTGGATCATTTCGTTTAAAACTGATAAATTTCTCCAGGTATGCATCTGTTCCCATGTCTTATCTAAGCCCGACTCATCCGCAGCCAGCTCCCCTGTCGGCGTGGGCCTTAACAGGGATCAAACCCTGACATTTCTTAGGTGATTTATGATACTGTTACAGAGCCAAAGCAATAGAAGACAGGAGACGGACCGTCCACAGACTTTTGGCCCAGAAACAAGAAGTAAAGTTTTGAACAGAGAACAGAGATTAAGATACGCCAGATACCCGGATGTCATGTTTCTTTCTGTTGTGACTCCAAGTTATGAGGAATTAAGTTGAATTTGCAAAGTTAGGTCTCCTGTTCCTTAGTAAGATGCCCACAGTCAGGCTCTGATGCCACACGCGGGTGAAGCGAGTCAGAGTTCAATCCCAGTCTAAAAGGATTAAGCAGATGGATTATTCCCGGCCAGCCTTTGCCCCGGAGCTCTGACCTTAGCGTTTCTCCTGCAGGGTTCTTTATAGCCCCCTGGTGGAATGTGATTAAAGCATCACAGTGCTGGTATCACCCTGGCAACCTTGGCATGTCCAAACAGAAGGAACAGAACAGAAGAGTCGGGGAATTTGGGGCCTTCATGATTAAACGATGCCCCCGTCTACTTTTACTGGTAATTTACCAGTTTGGGGTGGATATTATAATTTTGGCACACAGTCACTACAAATTTGGCATCAGCTTGCTTTTTTATGTGGTGCTACTACACTGCGACCCTACAGTTCTTCTCCTGGTCATTTTGAGGTGGGCATAACTTTGGGAAATGTGGCCCACACACCCGTACTCGGGCGCAGGTCATCCACAGTTTTTGTTGTTAAAAACCCTCTAGATAAAACTGGCACATTTAGATTGTGTTTTATAAAAACATAATGGATTTTCTCCTGATAATAGAAAATGATGTAGACCTTTAGTTTCTTGGAAGTTACCCTGTGCTCCTTTATGACTGCGACCTTGCTCTCAGAGTGATCTTTATGGCTCAGTAGAGTAACACACACACCGACCTTTCTCTGTTTACAGTATTTTAGTCGTTCATACCTATGTGGAATCATTTTTGCACAGTACTGCATTTGCACAAATGAAAACAATTTAAACATCTAAACAAACACCCTTCCATGGGAGGATGCACCAGGTGATTTGGACAGACATTGGATGGCTTTGATGGCCGAGTTTAAACCTAGACTAATGAGGAACAGATAGAGAAGGAGATAAATCAGGCTGAATTACTCTAAATTATTACTATTATTGCAATTTTCTTTAAACTTTGCCAGACCAAACATCACACACAGGGATGTGAGAGGCTGTTTAATTTGCCTGTACATTAGAGAAAAGGCAATTGCAGGCAGTAAAGCCCCAAGGCAAAGCCCCAGTGTGGGGTAGGACAGGACCGAGGACTGGGTGCACTTTCCCAAAAGCATGCAGGAAGAAAGCTGGCCATGTGCCCGACTAATAGAGCCACAGTAAAGGACGTCTGCAATACCGATTGTTTAGGAATCATTCGGAGCTCCAGACCACACTGGTAGAGGGAGGCATTGTGGGCGCTCAGAAAAAGAAAGAGATGTTTTACACTCCCTTGCTTTTTACTTTTTGCTGTCAATATTTAGCCCTTTTAATATAAACCTTAACCTTTGTGTACTTTGCTCTATCGCTCTCTCACTTTTATCCTTCCGTAAGATCATTTTATTTTATAGTACCGTCTCCTTTCCACTGATTTCTCAATGCTATCTTAAAGGCCGTCTAAATCGTGGTCAACTTTACACTCTTTATAGTCCCAGCTTTTTGTCCCTGTTGAACAGCATGGGAAAATTGGGACACTAGGCGAGAGGTACCCAGTCGCCCCTTTTCCCCAGACCACACTAACTGTACGTTTATCTAGCAAAGCAAACAATACTCGACTTAATGCTGAAAAATATAATATCTAAAAAATAAACCGATGCCTACAGGTAAGTAGGGTGGAGGATCTGAGATGGCTGTTTTTGGTGTCCCGGACTCCCTGAAATACCAGAGAAACCCTGTAGGGGGCACTAAAGAGGACAGATGACCTAGGGCCCTGGCCTGGCCCATTCAGCGAATTATAAAATAGAGCTTTAATAAAGCAATTTTTAATTTGTGCATTCGGGAATCTCATCCCAGATGATGTTTTCATTCCCTGGAGGGGCATGACTATGAAATCTAACAATTGTATCTTAGATGTACAAATGTTATTTTGATTACAGTGGAAATATGTAAGCTGTGGTGGTTATAAATTTATTTTAAATAAATTATGTCTGGCTAAACTGTTTGGATGACGGATAGAGTTTCTTCTCTAAAATTAGCAGTGATTCAGTAAAAACTCATTAAAACAAACGGCGACAGTATTTACACATATCGGAACTTAAATTAAATATTATTTGGTGAGGTCATAGCTGTAAATTGTTGTTAAATTTCAAAAGAGGGCCAGGCTTTGGTAAACACCAGGTTTTGAGGTGAAGACGTGAACCGAATCCACTTCTTTGCGGGAATTGATATAAAACTCAAATGTCTATTATTTCCATTTAGTTATTTCAGAAATCCTCCGTGAAAAGCAAGACAGACACGTACTCGTATTCTATCACACATTACATAACATCCGGCGAGACAAAGACACACGATTTAACCCACTGAACAAGAGCAGATCCCACTTTCTGTGTGGTACGACCAAAATAAGTAGCTTTATTTAAGTTCTCGTATTGCAGTTGCAGACTCGTATCTACTCACAATGGTGGATGAGTCTCTGGACTCACGGCCTGTGTAAAATACTTGTCAGTTCATCAAACCAACCGTCCATAAACCAAAGAGAGATTCCATAAGCCAGTAATCACTACTCATCCTTGGGAAAATGTAGGGTTCGACTTCTCCCAGAGTCACGGCGTCCATGAGCGCATACTCATCGTACCACCATCAGTCAAATAAAACTGAGTGGCTGAACCACAGAATAAAAACAGAGCGTTTGGGCAGTAAGCCTGAGAGCAGGTCTGGCAGGAGGTCCTCCTGTTCCTGTTACACGACGTACCTGCATTCTGCATGGATTTTTAAAAACACAGCATTCCAGCGTTGTACAAACTTGAAACATGGTGGTGGTAGTATTAAGGACTATAAATAAACAATGCATCGGAAGTGTGTTTCTGATTTATTTTTTAAGACGGGCTCCACTGGCCTCGTAGATGCTGGTCCCACACAGGACACTTAAACGACCCGTCAAACAAACAGGATAACAAGTGAATTCGGGTTTGCTTTCGAATTCAACACAAGAGGCACGCTCAGGTTTGGTCTGTGATCACTCACCCAGCTAACGCCACCACAATACACTTTGCAGACCCTCACTCTGACACTAAATGGTTTTTCAACACAGAAACAGTCACACTCGGCACACACACACACACTCCCTGCTAACTCAATGTCCGAAAAACTAAAGGCCTTTTGTAACCCCACCACGCTCAATCCCACTTCTGCTCTCTTTTTGCGTTTGTTCTTACCCCTATCACCCCGTGTCCTTCTCCATGTCTGAAAGTAGAGGACTCCATACAGCAACCCCCTCAATTACTTTCTCCAGACCTCTGCGGATGCCAAGAATAAGACATGCTGTTTAGGGCCCCCGGGCCGTGTATTTGAATGTGCATATTTGTGTGTATGCGCATACTTACGCACTGTTTTTAATATTAATTTCAGCTGCAGAGAGTGGCTTTATGCACCACTTATAAACCTCCCTGCCGGCGCATCGACACACGCTGCCAATAAACAGGCGTACGACGGCTCACACGTCTGTGCTCATGCATTATTCTGTCCTTAAAACATCACCGTTTATGCAAAACCTTAAAACAGACTTATGTTCACACAGCAGGCCCAGATACAAATTTTCTTCCCAAATCCGATTTTTCTACGCTGTTTATTCTGTTCGCACATCATTCCATTTTAACGTGACCTGTATCTGACCCTGGTCTGAACAGGTCTTCTGATACACTTCTTGAATGGTCCTGTTACAAAATGGATGGTCATTTGGTTTTTGTTGTCGGTTAAGCTTTTTATTTTCCTCTGTAGCCACGTCCTCCAGTGTAAGACGGAACTGTTCTAACCTGTGCCTTCTAGTTTTGTTTACACAGAATCATCACCCCAAATACTGATGAGGTCTGTTTTTCCTTCTTCTCAGCACATTTATGGTGAACATCAAGTTGGTAGGACGTTTAGGTCACATGGATTCTGCTCTGGATGGGATGTTCTGTGCATGGTGTGTGTGTGTGTTGGATTCCAATAGCAGTGGCCCAATGGAAGTTTCCAAAAATGTCAGATTCGGTGTGTTTTCTATTCACACTGCGCTACATATACACATTTGTGTCAAAAAGAGATCGGATTTGGGTCACTTTTGGCTGCTGTGTGAATAAAATCGGACACCTGTTGCCTAAACACAGTGTAACACAAAGCCAAATTCGAATGGAAATATAGTGTGAAATATCTGTATAGGTGAAGATGTTTAGGTTTGAGCTTACACTTAAGCAGTTTTATCCACCTTTGTTTTCCTGAGGGTTTGTTTTAAACACCTCAGTTCATACAGTAATTAAAAGACCCCTTAAGATGGCGCCAGGTTCCTCTGAAGGAAAACGACGAGGCTATTAAAAGGCACGGACAGTGTGTTTTTTGCCCAAATTCCAGACTATATACAAGACAAGAGTGTGTGCAATCGTGTATTATAATTAAACAGACTAATTTAAAGCTTAACGATCATCAAGCCTATCTATTTCAAACTGCTTTAACCCTAACGCTTTCTCCCATACAGACTAAAAGGGTCATTACTGCCACCTGGTGGGGCAATGTTTATATTACAATGTAAGAACCAAAAACAGTCTAAAGATTTGTTTTAGGTTCCTGAGGTTAAGGTTAGGGTTTGGGATAGGTGTAGGTGTAGGTGTAGGTGTAGGTGTAGCATTTAGAGAGACGTTAGTGAGAAGTCCCTACAAAGGTAGAGAGCCAGACAGGTGGGGTACTGACATTGTGTGTGTGGGTGTACATCTGTAAACTGCGAAAAGTGCCAAAAGTTTTGATTTAGGTTATTTAGGTGAAGGTTAAGGTTAAATTTAAGTGTAGCAATAATCACCTTCTTTACCTTCAGTAATCTTGTGTCAATGAAAAGTCCTCACAATGATAGGAAGACAATGTTGTGTGTGCATGTGTGTGTCTGGTCATGTTTATATACATATATATATACTGCTAAACTGCAAGGGATCTTTCAAAATGAAAGTGTGTGTGTGTGTGTGTGTGTGTGTGTGTGTGTGTGTGTGTGTGTGTGTGTGTGTGTGTGTGTGTGTGTGTGTGTGCGTGTTCTGGCAGACTTTATGGCAGCCCTAAGGTCACAGGTCGTGTCGAATGGTTGCCTTCATCAGCTAATGAGTTTGATACCTGGGGCTGACACCGTTTCTTTTCCTCATCTTGCTGCTCTGTAGAAAAAAAGCAGTTCCAACAGAGAGTAAAAAGGGAAGGCTACCCCTGATCCCCTCCCTCCCCAGGACAGATGAACGTCTGAGTCCAAAAAAAAAGGTCTAACCTTAACCCTAACTGTGAGCGGGCGGGCGGACGGCCAGCTTCGTTCTACCGTACGACCGTTACATATCATTTATATATAAGATTCATCTTACACTGAAAATATGAAACGTAACTTCTTCTACAGTAAACGGACCCTTTTTACAACTTTTATAATTTTGCACTGAATGAGGATCTTGAATAAATGCATTTTATTACTATTTACATTGATCCAGGCCTCGTATCACTCCTTTACAAATAGAAGTTAATAAGTATCCTCTCACTCCTTTTGTCATGTTATGTTAATATATCTGGACGTTCAATACAATTATTAATATGATTTTTTACCTAAATACCTAGATACCTAAATAAATTCCAATGCAAAATTTTATAGAAGGTGTAAACTATATACATGATGAATTTACTCAGAGAAATAATGGAGAATGTACTTAATAATATGAACTTTAAGAATACTTTTTGTAAGGGTACGTAAAAAATGTGCTCCTCTATAATAGCAATCTTTAGTACAAACAAATTATTTTGTCTAATTTGATCTCATTTTTTTCAGTGTCCAAAAGTTTGCAGCCTTCTGAACTTTCTGAAGACTCTTGCAGATTTTGACAGCAATTATAGTAACCGGGATACGGGGGTTATAACTTAAAAACTTAATGCACAACCACGATTTGTAAACGTCCTACCAAACGGTCTGCAGTTCCCTAAAACACCATGTGACTTGCAGCCTGGACCTTTGTTGTTTGATTCCTAAAATGACGTTTATTTTTGTGGTGCCGCTTTGCTGCTAGAACAGGATTTATACCTTAAAGATTTGCATTTTAATTCATCTGAAAGGTGTATGATTGGAAGGTCGGGGCCTGGTGCAAATCAGCTTGCATCAACGTTTACAAAGCATTTGTTTATAGACTTTATTGTGCAACAAACATAAGCATATGTTTTAAATATTGTTTAAATTCTAAACAGTCCAAGCACAAGGGTACGGGTACGGGTACATCCCGAACATGCACATCCATTCTTCAGTGTATTGCACCTTGTTCTTAAACGCTTCATTTCTTCCGTCTGGCTCCACACAGGCTCCAGAGTGCTGAGAGCTTCCAGTTGCTTTTGGGAGGGGATTCTGGATCAGGTCCCAGGTTGGGACTTTTCGTAGCAATACCGTATACGGGTACAGATGAGATCGGGGATAAGGACGAGCTCGGTTTGTGCTCCACGTGAGAAGCGAAGGTGCTACTCTCCCCGAGCGACAGTCCAAGGTCATGCAGGTGCATCACAAAGCTCAGGGTCTGCTGCTCCAGAGACGTAAAATGTGTGTGGACCTTTTCAAACTGTCAGCGGGTCAAATAAATAAGAAATCCTAAATTATAGTATAGAATTAACTACCAAACAAAAAGCATAAAAGCAACCAGACGTTACTGTACCTGCTCTGTGTTGCTCTGCAGAAAGTCTTTGGTCCAAGTCGTTTCTGGTATCAGTCCGACCGTCTGAGCCAGAACACTCTGACTATTCTCCAGCTCCTGTAGGACAGAGATCAGAAATAACTCAGTGATCATGTCCGGGTTGTTTGTACGGCTCTATTTCTACATAAATATGAGCTAAAATATTGTCCAAATGAGCCCAGGGTAACGTCTAAGCAACTAAAGGTCTCTCGGTTTGGCTGATGTTAATGTTCAGCCTGTGGTACGTGGACTGTTGGAAAAGAAAAACATGTTCTGGAGACCAAAATAAAGCAAAATCGAGTGAATCTCAAGAAATCGTGGTTCATGTTGCAAGAGAACGACCCGAAACTCGAACCCGAACCGGTTACAGGAGGATTCTTTTGGAACTGCAAGTCAAAGTCCAAAGTCAGAGTCTAATTTAGCAGAGGTGAAGCTGTTTTGTTTAGAGGAATGGGATCAGATTCCTCTAAACGAATGTGCAGGACTGATCACCAGATACTGCAAACGTTTATCTCTTTATCTGCTTTAAGAAAAGCTCATATTAATGCAGAAAGCTTTTTTCGTTTGTATTTTCTGCACCTGAATTAGGCGTGCGCTTGTGCTCAGGTACGACCGGCATTCTTGAACTTTACTCTGGAACGTCCCCAGCTGTTTATAGAGGCTCTGAAACAGAGATGCAAACCTAACGTGCATTGGCCACACCTTCTACACAAAGTCCATATTAGATAGGAGAGTGTGGAAAACGAGATGATTTATTTAGAACCCAACCTCGGTGTTACTGAGGACGATACGCTCATCCTCGAGACTCTGCTCTGGCTGCAGCTTGACTTTACCATGCAAACCCTCCAGCAGATCCCAGAGGTCCTGTAGGTCCTGCTGAACATCAGCCATGCATGTGCCATACTGTTCCTGGACCTGGATTAGAGAGCGCAGGGCACTCGTCCTGAACGGCACACAGAAGGGGCCAAACTTTTACATACATTCAGGTGTTATCATTATAAAAAGAACCCAGCTTTACCTGTCCTGCAGGTAAGTGCACACCTGTCTCACTCTGTCCGTCCCGTCCCCGACCTGCAGGAGCTGCCCGGCAGAGAGGCCACCGGTGTCGAACGTCTCAGATACAGCCTCGGAAAAATCAGAAGAGCCTTTTTATTGTGTGGTCTTGTTGTGATCAGAAACAGCAGATCTCCGTGTGTCCTACTGACCTCCAACCTTCTGAGGAGGCTTCGTACTTGGGTAAGGCTCGGGTCTGAAAGTGGTTCCTGCACAAGACAGAGCACCATGCCATCCAGCAGCACGTTCAGCGTTGCTCCAAAACCTGCGTCCTGTGGACCGATGGGGCTGTATATAATAACACCGAACACACACGACATGGATATTACTATAAACAACAACTAAAAACCTCTACGTTTAAAACAAATAAATGTTGGTACTGTTTTGATGAACGTCTGCACTCTTTTCTCACCGTGTATGCTGCTCATTGTTTTTGGAGATCATCTCCTAAAGAAGATTAGGCTGTTGATAATAATACGTTTCCGGTTTGATTTGATTGGTGTGTTTCTACTGGACCGTACAGATATGAACACACACCTGCTTTCGTCTCCTGTGACGGTGCAGGAACCGGATCAGTGAAACACAAAGGCCAAAGCTCATCCACAGCAGCCATGCCAGCAGCATTCTGCCTCCAGTATCCAGAGCACTGAGGGAGGGCTGGATCTGCTCCTGGAGCACCAACCACACCGGGGCTATAGGGACCAGACAGCGCACCCAACTGGGCACTGGACCCAAGTGCAGACTGGGGAATGATTTATATATATTCATAGCATTAGATCATAGCCTAATAATAAATGAGCATAAGTGAAACAAGCACACAATTTTATTATGGTCTAATATGAACAGAAATTATAGCATCTTTTATTCCCCTTTTTGTCATCTGGGCTTAAAACATGTATTAAGTTCATTTTAATAAATTAATGAATGAATTATAGGATGTATTATAAATCAATGAATGTTAAATAAGTAACTACGATCATCTCAATGTTGCTTTATTTGAAAGAATCATAAGCTAATGTTCAAAATCCTTTTTAAGGAGCAAATCTCTGTTCACTGGAGCCTACAGGTAATTCAGAAAAAAAAAAAATAATAATTAAATATTTTACTTAATTCTAAAATATATTATGAATAAATAAATGAATTATTTTTTTTATGATGTCGACAAAAATCCAGCATGAATTTTTTTGTAAATATATATAAATAAATAAATAAGGCCAGACTTTTTTATTGCTTGTTTCGCGGATCCGCCGCAGCACCAATGGTTGAAATTTAAAAAATTTACAAATTATTTTTTAGCTTTTTCCACCCTGCGGTGGCGAGCCAAAGGTTTTCTTCTGTTCATTTAATTGTTTTACAGATTCACTTTAATTTAATTTTAATTTTTTTTTAAATAAAAATGTATTTTAATTTCTTCCTCTTTCCTTGTATTGATTCCGCATAACACAGAAATTGAAAAGTGCTAAAAAATAAAGATTTATTTGTATTTTTTTCCTCCCTCCTCAGTCGATTCTTAAGTAGGAACATCCGAGGAACAAGAAATTAAAAAAGTCTGGCCTTACTGGCAAAGAAAAAATGTCAATAAAAAAATAGTCATAATATTTTTTCCTCCCAACAGAACAGACCTGCACACATGTTCGAACAAAATAATAATTATTATTCTTTAGGAGCGCAATAAATAAATATCCTACTCTTTTTCATGTTACAGTAATTGTATACACAGATTTATTTTTATTAAACATTTTTAATACATTCAGAGCACCCCCATATGCTGTTCGGACCCCAGGTTGGGCTACGTTCTGTTGTTTGGAAGCATGGTGGTGGTAGTGTCATGGTTTTCTGTTTTGCTGCATCTGGGCCAGAACGTCCGGGAGCAGAGAATTAGTTGAATTTGGATTGCTTTGATGTACTTTTAGTAAAACCCTTAAATCGTGTAGGACGTTACCCCAGACTCACTGGCAGGGTTTTTATAGATAGCTGGACTTCTTAAACATTTACTAAATCCACACCAGTAACAAACCACAGATTTAAAAAACCACCAGTCACCATCTGTGCCCATCTGTACCCATCTGTGCCCATCTGTACCCACACACTGCCACTTTCCACGAGTCCAAACGTACATGGGTCATTATTTTACCTTACCTCCTCCAGCTCCATCTTCGCTCCTTCTTCGCCTTTTTATCGTCCCCTTCCTCCTCTTTACCATCTTCCTGACCCTCCTTATTCCTTTGCCCCCCATTTCTGCACCCCTTCAGGTCCCTCACATCCACCCTGGTCATATGTGGCATAGGTGCCAACGCTTTGTTCCTCTGGCACACGATCTCGCTGTGGTTTATCTCCTGCTCTCCATTGGCGTTACTTTAAATACATCCTCGTTGGTCCTGTAGCACCAGTTTAACTCGTGGCAGTAATCGTCATTGGTGTGGAGACTTTTGTTCCGTTTGGTTTATTTACTTTTATCTTTGTACAGTTCATGACAGAATGTGTGGAATGCGGTGGAACACCCAAAACACTGACTCATCCCTCATCACTCCCAACTCCAATAGAAAGTACCCATCCCTAATGGTTATAAACTGTTCTATAACACTTATATACAGTCCATACAGTGTGTATACAGGACCTGTCCCCAATGTTTAAACGCTCCTTCTTATTATTTAAACCACGTTAACTACTAATAGAGATTCATACGTTTATAGACAAGTTTATAAAACCTTTCATAGGTTTCCTATAAAACTTTTATGCCGTTCCCTCGTAAACTATAGATACCTTTCACTTTGATTACGTTCCACAAACTTACACAATTAAAGATCTGTATCCATAACAGGAGAGTGGAACCAGTTCATAAAGACATGTGGCCAAAAGTATTAGGACACAAACCGACATGTGGCCAAAAGTATTAAGACACAAACCAACATGTGGCCAAA
>JAUZSU010196402.1:0-11840 GCA_034780255.1 Parotocinclus maculicauda | reverse complement strand
GCCCTTAACCCACAATTGCTTGGATTGTAAAATTGTATAAGTTGTAAGTCGCTCTGGATAAGGGCGTCTGCTAAATAATGTAAATATATATTTCAGATTCCTTCTGCCTGCAATAAAAATCAATGTAAGTAATGCAGTGTTTATTTATTTATTTGAATATTCCATACGGTCTCAGCCTTTTTCTGTTTTGGGTTTATATAACAATAGGGCTATACATTAGAAGTATGGACCACACTTCTATGTGTCACAGGCTTGTCCCAGAGGATCTAGGTGGAGTACTATTTCAGTGCTTTTATATACAGTATATATATATATGTAAACAAAACCTTGTTGTCAAGGACTCCATGCATTGTTTGGTTTCAAGTCAAGCACACTGGGAACGTCTCTTATAGCAAGCAAGAGTTCAGGCAGACTTAAGTGGACGTCACTTACGCTAAACAAAGGATATCCTTCGCTCAGAGTCGCGGCTTCCATTATCCAGCTGCATTATTTATTAATTGGCGCCTCGTTTCTGCTCTGCTTAAGAGTTCTCATTATTTCATTCCAATGCTTTTGGCGTTGCTTCTTACAGGAAGTGAGTCAGCATGGGAAGCGTTTCTAATTGTTTTTCATTCTGCACATGTAGTGCAGCTTATCAGTGGCAATGTCTCTATGGACATAAGGCACATTGTCTGGTGGAAAGACGGTGCATCCTCTCAGTGGGTATATCCTGAATGAACTGCCAAAACGTGATGGGTGTTTATTCTTGCAATACTTCAACTGTCTTATTGTTTGCTAAGTTCATCTGAAGGAACGTAGCCATGCACGTTATCTAAACCTGCTGGCAACCTGGCTTAATGACAGTTTGGCTTTAGCACTGAATGGATCTGCTCTGGTCGGAAAGGGTTTTGTTTTAAATAACTTCCCACTGACGCAAAACATCGACAATAGCTCGTGGTTAGCCAGAGTTATTTTAAGGCTCGGATCTTGATTGGTAAACCATTGGGTTTAGGCAATAAACAGGTTGGCAGACAAACAGGTCATTTTTAAACACACTGGTGGGATGGACCATCACTTTCAAACCCTTAAAGTATGTCAAGAACTAAAGTACTGTTTATTTGCATTCCACTGACGTCCATAAATTGGGAACTTGACGTACTTGCAGATTTAATACAAATGATGTATTTCTGTGTCTTATTAACTCAGATGTTGGCGTGATCCTGCTCAGAACATGTTTTATTTTTAAAATAAAACCTTTTCAGGGAACAAATTTAAATCGAACACATTTCTCGCTCGTTTTAGTTAACATTTAACAAGTCTTTAAACCAGTGGTTCTCTTCTTTTTCTGTAATGTGCTCTTTAATAGATTATATTTTGTTGAATATGTGATTTTTTTTTTTAAGTAGAACTGTTGTAAAGTGTGATTTTCGAGTATCTGTGTATTGTGTAACTATAATTATAAGTGATTACTGCACAGAGAAAGATATTTTCATTTTTTATTGTTTTATTTATACATGATAGTTATTTTATCATACTTACAGTTATAGGAATGAAGAAATACATGTTGCCTTTCTAATAAATGTGCCATATCAGTTAGTTATTTATTATATTAACAGTATAATTCTTGAAGACTGTATGTACAAATTTAGGTTAAAGAACTGGTTATAGGAATGTACCAATCCCGTTGTTGCTATGATACCACTATCAGAGCTGATATACAATACTGATTTGGTACAGCAATTCTCAAAGGGGAACAGAAGGATTACTCTCTCTGTTTTCTCAAAACATTATGTATAGTCATTTTACAGAATATGAACTGGAAAATATTAAGTCCAACACCAGGTCACCAGGTACTACATCAGTGCATACCTAATGGCTGCATCATTGTTTTCCAAGTCCAAATTAAAGGCTGTTTTTCCATGTGCAATGATGCCAATGATGTCAAATACATTTCAGGTTTGGTCCTTGTCCTGGTCTATGATCAGTTCTTCAGTCTGCCTTTGCATACCTCTGTAGCTCACGCAAGTGCTGATTAAGTTGGGCTGAGGACAAAGAAGCAGTAATGCAGTAAAATCAGACTTCAGCCAGTCAAGATCTTGATGCGTGTCAAACGTTGGACATATCTTACCTGTGAACTGGGCGTCACTTGTGCTTATGACTCCTCCAAATGGAGACGATCCAGCTGCATTGGTTCCGACAGGAGTATAACCTGGTCTGGGCAAAGCAGGTCCACTTGAGCCTGAGTTGAATAATCCTGTTGTTCCTGTACCTGTAGCCAAATTTGTTCTTCCAGGCACAACTCCATTTGATCCAACGTTTCCAATACCACCTGTACCAGCAAGACCGGTGCTAAGTCTTGTCCCAGAAGAGCCAAGATTATGCCAGTTAAATGAGGTGGAAGGTCCACTTGGAAATTGTCCGTATGGACTTTTTGGCAAAGACTGCAAAACAAACACACAACCGTTATGAATAGACGGTGTGGCTTCCAGTATAAATGTCAGTTGATTACAGTAATATATGACAAATATACATCTTCCTACCTTACAACTATTCAGAGATGCGTTGAGAACCTTGATATTGTCTGCAAGCATTTTAATTTCGATGTCTTTCACAGACAGCAGATCTGTTTGAAGTCTCTCATTTCCAGTTAGTTTTCTAACCTGCAGCAGGAGTTCTTCCACAGTTTGGTCATTCTTTAACTGGACTTGCTTGAGGGCCTTTTGATTGTCTTCAATCGTGGCACTGTGGTTGTTTTTGCACCAAGTTGAGTCCTCTTTCAGCCGTTTGTTTTCTATCATGTATTTGGCATTTGCACTGACGATAGCCGTGACCTGACTGCCCACCCTGTCCAGATATGTCTGTAGCTTATTCTCCACTTCTCTCGACAGACTGCTACAGTTTGCGCCGATTTCTTCGAGTTTCTTGCCTTGTTTTTCGCACGTTAACTGAAAGGTGTCGTGCTTCATGAACAGATCGTCGACTTTCTTTAGAAACTCCCTGGTCACCTCTGGGATTCCTTGGAGAGACTGAACGAAGTCCTGCTTGCACATTTGCTCGTAAGTTTTAATCCTTTCCTCCAGGTAGGCTTTGTCACGCCGCAGCTCAATGGATTCCAAGTGAAACGTGAGCTTCTCTTTCTTGGCGTTCTCCAAGTCCAGGCCCATAGTAGTCACTTTTTCGGAGAAGTTTGCCCTGACTAATTTCAGTATTTCTTCAGTTTGCTTCAGCATTAAGCCACTCCTGCCTAACAGGAAAATGTTTACATTGTTTAACAGCAGACTGGACTTTTTTGTGACTGTAATTAGACCTTATGTCATTTTGTTTAACCATAGCAAATTACCCTCTGAGCAGTAGTTGGGAGGACATGGGGGATTCATTACAACCCTTCTGTCCATCTCGCACTGCCTCTGCAGAATATCAAACGTGCAAAAGTAAATATTATGCAGATATTTTCACACAAATCAAGCCTCTACAGTAGTTTACCACAATATCATGCTCTGTTTACCAGTTAAGCTGCATTGTGCAGTATTTACCATTGAATAAATGTTGCCAAAAATTCCAAAAACCTGCTAACAGTAATTTTTGGACTGTTACAAATGTAAATTCAATTCAATTCAATTTTATTTGTATAGCGCTTTTTACAATAGACATTGTCACAAAGCAGCTTTACATTGATATATAAACAAGTGTAACAATTTAATTATATTTGTCCCTAACATGGTTATTAATATGGAAAAAAAGTATTAGTGTCCCATTTGACATAACTTCTATAGAATAATTATTTATAATTTATTGTAGGACAGTAGCATATGATCTAGTACATTAGCTACCCGTTGAGACCTAATATAAATCATTCTTACCCATCTGGATTGCAAGGCATTGATGTTAAAATTTGAAGTGTTTGTCAGTTTGCGTAGTGTACCCAGGTCCTTATCGACGACCTTCTTGGCCGTGAGCGTGACATTGAGTACCTGGGTAAGGTTCTTCTGCATGGCTCGAAGAGCAATATTTTCCATAGTGACCTTGCCGTAATTTTGCTCTAGCTCCTGCACCCTCTTCTCCGCAGCTGTGTACTCTGGCTGCCCATAAACAAGAAAGAGCACCAGACTGACAATGATGAGGGATTGGATCAGCGAGGAAAAGAAGAAGATGATCTTCAGGTAGTAGCCACAACTCTTCTCCTCAGATTTAGCCATTTTCTTGGCTGTCCAGCCCATGTTGCCCTTTGCATAGCTGCTGTTATACATGGCTGCTTAAGCGTAGACCATGCAGGCTTAGGAGCTGCACTAAAGAACACTCTGAAATTCTTCTCCACTGATGGTCTGGATGAGCTTGTACTGCAGTGGGACCCTTTATCTCCTCCTTTTTCCTTTTGATTCTTCCTGTCCCTTCCCCTGGTGCCTCCCTTTTAATTTATCCGCACTTAAGGTCAGAGGGGCTCTATCCTTCCAAGAATTTTAAGTTCACTTTTTAGGATATTCCAGGAGGACCATACAGGGTGGTTATTTTAGAACTGGTATACTTAATAAATAGTCTAGAAAATCCATTTTTTTAAATGAGATTTAGAAATCTGTAAAAATCATGCCAATCCTTCCCACACTGTTTACATGAACTAGAGCTGAGAGGAATGTGGGCAAAAGTATGTGTTCAAAACATTTAACTAAAGAACAAGTTCCGCATTAATCCATCACCAGGAATTACACACTCGCATACCTCTGGGAAGTTAAAAGCAGCCTTTCACTTGTTTAAGGAAAGTGGAATGAAAAACGCATGGACCCAGTCCAATAACGGGGCAGTGTTTAAGTGATTGACTGTTAACCAGACGGTTAAGTGTTCAAATCCTAGCTCTGCCAAAGTTGCCTCTTCTGGGCATTTGAGCAACGCTTTTAACCCCCAGTTGCTTGGATTGTACCTTGTTAAAATGTAAATAAAAAGTTGGTATTAACTGGTATTTAGGGGCACAAAGTGTGCCAACAAATTATCCCCTACATCATCACACTCAACTGGGACTGTGGTAGCCTAGTGGTTAAGGAACTGGACTCTGGACCAGAAGGCCCTTAACCCACCATTGCTTGGATTGTAACACTGTATCAGTTGTAAGTCGCTCTGGATAAGAGCGTCTGCTAAATGCTGGAAATGTAAATGTAAATGTAAATTACACCACCAGCCTGAACTGTTGATACAAGGCAGGATGGATCAAACTCTGACTCCACTATCCAAATCTCACAGCAAAAACCGAGACACCTCAGGACAGCTTACAGTAGCACCCAGTGTACTCTTCTGCTGCAGTAGCCCATCTGCTTTAAGACTTGATGTATCTTTAAGGGAGGTGCTATTTTGACTACCTTGGTTGTTATGTGTATAAATACCATAGGCTTAACACTGTACTGAGCTACAGTATATTGTTAGTACTAATAATCTCTATAGGGCAGCACAGCAGTACAAGCGGTTCACACAGTTGCTGCGCTACTTCAGAGCGCCATGGTTTGATCCTGACCTTAAGCTCCGGGGTACAGTGCACGATCCAGAGGAAACTACAAATACTAAAAAACAGCACCCAGGTCATCAGACATTGTCTGCATAACAATACAGCTTTTCACTTTCACTTTCTCTGGAGACATTGCTGCCACAATCCTTGATATATAGATCATAACTCAACCTAGAGCATAACAAACAATCTGACATGGTGTGTGACCTTCTGTTCATGTGTGTGCTTAATGCTTGCTTTATGAACTCACTATCAGACGATCGGGAGTTCTGGATGTAAATCTCAGATGCCAGTAAGCTGACAGGACGGAAATGGGAAAATAAACATCCCTAGGATCTACTGTCTCGCAAAAGTGTGTTTTTTGCCCTCAGCATTTTTATAAGGGGAACACCCTGAATCCTTGGCTCACGATCAGAAAACTGTGTGGGAAAGATATGCCAATTTTGTCCCAGTTTTGGACAGGTTTCATCAATCCCCCTAATGCCTCGTAAAGTGGTTATTTTTGTGAATACACCTACATAAGTTCCAAATCCCATGTTTTGTGTACCGTCCCCATATTGCCTTAATTCCTATTCATAGGAATTTGTCCAGAGTGAAGGCTCGAACCTGAATTACTTATTTTTGATAGAGAAGCAATGATTTCTTGTCATAGACTTCTTGTCTATGTATAGCATGTGGTGTTTGAATTTCAGTTTAACATTTTAAAACCATGGATAATCCTATAATATATCATCAAGCCTAATAACTCTTTTAGGATAAAAATGCAGTTGAATTCCATCAACAAACAAAGACAGGTTGGTAAGTACATGGATTATTTTTAAACTTTACTAATGTAAATTGAAAATGCTATGCAAAGGTTAACTTTATTTACATTTACATAATTTAGCAGACGCCCTTACACAGAGCGACTTACAACCGATATGTTCTTACAATTCAAGCAATTGTGGGTTAAGGGTCTTGCTCAGGGACCCAACTGTGGCAGCTTGGCAGAGGTGGGATTTGAACCCAGGACCTTCAGGTCCAGAGTCCAGTGCCTCAACCGCTAGGCTACCACAGTCCACACTTTATCACAGTGTTACTTTCATGTCTTGTTAGATCACAGAAGAAGATCTTCATCACAGAAGAAGAAGGGTAGTGGTGAAAATGTCAACAACGCTCTTTACTCCACACAAAACTACATAAAATCAGTGTCCAAAAGCAATTGTGAAAACAACCAGTCAGGCACAGAACAGGCTATGCCTGAACAGGCTATACAACGGTACGCAAGCAAAGATGAGCCCAACCAAAAAACAAGGGAGGCAGGTGGGTAGGCGTCCAAAGCAGGCCAGAGCCTCAATATGAGACCCACTGAACCAAAGTTTGAACTGAGTATCAAAGTGCCCAAGATCACCAAGCGCAGACATGGAGCACAAAGTGCTAACGGAAAACAACACTGCCAAGTGGAGGCTCCAAACACAAAGATCTGCAGGTCTGATAAACAGTCACTGGAAATGTTTATTTGTAGTTATTGCTGCACAAAGGGCTCACATCAGCTACTGAAAGCTTAGCATACCATGGTCACTTTTACACTGCTCACAAAAATTAGGGGATATTTCATTATGGGATGTTTCATTTTCAAATAAGCATTATAGATATGTATATTGAATAACTTTTCTCAGGAATGAAATGACCAAGTGTATCACATTGTGTTAGTTTTTTCCATTTCTACTTTTAGCACCACTGAATTAAGATAGGTAAGGCCAGACTTTTTTATTGCTTCTTTCGTGGATCCGCCGACGATCATATTTGAAGAATACAAAAAATAAAATAAAATTTTTTTTGGCTATTTCTCGGATCCGCTGCAACTCCAATGGTTGAAATAAAAAAAATAATTTTTTTTTTTTATTTTTTTAGCTTTTTCCGCCCTCCGGTGGAGAGCCAACGCTTTTTTTTTCTGTTCATTACATTTTTTTTTCAGATTCACTTTAATTCAATTGTAGGTTATATAAATTTTATTTAAAAAAAAAAATATTTTTATTTCTTCCTCCTTCCTTGCATTGATTCCACATAGTCCTCGAGAAATTGAAAAGTGAATTGAATAAAGATTTATTTGTATTTTTTCCCCTCCCTACTCAGTAGATTCTTAAGTAGGGACATCCGAGGAACAAGCAATTAAAAAAGTCTGGCCTTACAATATTTTAACTTTACGATGGGTAAGTCGAATCATTGTAAAAAGGAGTACCAACATCCTGTTTATATGACTACTTGAATAATCGGATAACTGCACAAATCTGAATACAATTGGAATATTAATGCATGTAAAAGCAGTGCATTTAAAATACAGGAAGGATGGGACATGACTTAACAATTATTTTATTTACTTTAATACCTGCTTAGTACAAATTCAGGCAGATGCAAACAAAAGCACTCTGGGAATCGTAGTTCATATTACAGCTAGCAATTACCTCTGGCACCCTCACTGGTCCAAGGTAGTGATGCAGTGCTGGATTTATATTTTTACAGTGCAGTTGCATCTTTAGAATGTACAGCCAAGGCAGATGAATCAATCCTGGTGAGTTTATTGGGCCAGAGCTGTATTCCCCCAGGTGTCCCAGACTTCAGTCATGAATTCTACACGGACTGTAAATAAGCAGTCTACATGCAGATGTTGTGCTTATTTTTGCATGGCCTTGAATGTATCTAAAATAGTATTTACATATCATTCCGTCTTTGTGGTTCTAACTGTTCTCTGCTGTCAAACCACATTTAGGAAGTGAAAATGGGGCCCCAACAGAGGACAGTTTATGCAGTACAGGCACTTAAAATTACTCAAATTGAATCCTAAACCAGCAATTACAGGTGGACCAGAGGTTGACTGCTCTTGTTGTTCATACTAAACTGTTTGTGCAAATGTCAACTTTATGTAGTAGTGCTCTTCCACTTACCACATCCTGTGGAGAGATAGAGAAGCACCACAAAAACCTGGAATCCACTCGGACCTCCCATCCTGCAGAGGAAAAGAGAGACACAGGAAAAATTGATTGATAGAGGAAAAAATACTGTAAAAGTCCTCTAAGGCAAAGTCATGACAAGAATTTAAATGGAGGGATTTACTGCCTGTTTGAGGGTCACTCAGTCGCTCACTGAAAAAAAGATTTCAGCAAAGATTTTCTAGTCTTGCCTTCTAACTGTATCTATAACCCAGAAACTTGACCTTCCTCAGTTTTTAATCAACAGTAAAGAAGGAGTCACGCTGCATATAACTTTATACACACAAACTAATAATCCTAACTTTAAGGGGATTTAAACTGGAACATAATGATTACTGGAACTAAATAATGCTACACATAACCTTAACCTGAGCAACCTAAAGCAAATTATTTTGGTTTTTCAAAAGTCATTTTTTTCCCCATAGCCCCATACTGCTCACAAAAATTAGGGCATATTTCATGATGTATATTGTATGGTACATACGCCCACGAGTGGAAAGTAAAAGTCTCTTTTTGCTGACAAGACCTACGACATCAGTCAAGAGTGATCATCATAAAATCACGAGAACCTGCCACCACATAGGTAAATGGTGAGGAGAAATGAAATACTGCTGGGTTTATTAAGCTGCCCCTTTATATTCAACAGGAACAGGAAAGACGAACATAAATTCATATTCACATGCCAGAGAGGGAAAGAAGGAAAAGTTCTACTTTCTAATCAAATCCAGAATGGCAATCAGATAGCTGAGCGATCACACTTCCAGAATATAAATCAGCCTTCTCTCTTTGTTCCTCCACTCCTCCCCATCTCTCTCCATCCCTCTCTTTGTCTATCTGTCTCTCTCTTGCCCCCTTCTTCTCAGCCCGGGAAAATCCCACACTGCCCCCCTTTTAGCCTCTCTGTTTCTGTGGACATTTATACAACTTCACACATAGTGATATGTTTTGTTCCACCCATAATTTCCCCATATCTTATAATACACACACACACAGCCTGATTTTGGAAATAGTAAAAAAGGAAAAGAAAATAAGTTCTGGGTCAAATATGGCTCAGATTAAGCACTTGTTTGCTATAGCTAGTGTAATGAAGCCAAATTTGGCCCAACTGTTTTCAGTGACAGTAATGTTACATCACAACATTTAGATACTGAGCCACATGGGTCCCATGTGTAATCTGCAGGATTTTGCATTTTGGGTCAAATATGGCATGACAGGTGCAGTTCTTGTTGTGAACTGGCAACCACATTCAGTTGCAGGCACTGCTGGCATTCCATGGTGGCACATGGGTCTTAACTAGGCCATCACTCATTTGCTATCAGGGTATGGTTATGGTTATGCATTTTGTAAGATTGTGGATGAACACAGACCTAAAAATCTTCCCTCTGGAAAATTAGTTCAGCACCAGTATACATTTTAATTTGCTAAGTCAGAGGATAGCATGCCTGAGAAAACGTGCGTGTGTGTTTGCGCCAAATCATGTCCATGGTTTCGTCAAAAGACTGCTTGCCAGTTTCACCAAGTCGGCTCTTGGCAGCAAGCAGCGAAATGTGAATAGAGCTTATGTAGCCCATCCATTATGCATGTGGAGAGGCCCAGCGCCCACACCCCTGAACGGGCATCACATCGGCATGGTAACAAGATGCCAACACTGCTGCTGCCCAGCAAGAGAAAAAGAGAGGTGGAGAGTCTGACAAAAAGAAAGAGAGACGTGGGCAACTCGCCCAACTTCAGACATCTTCACAGAAAACAGGATCCAGAATAGAGCAGGAAAAAGAGAGACAGACAGACAGATAGGGGAACAAGGATGTAAATTAGGAAAGGCAGAAAGAGAAAACAAAAAGTCAAAGAAATGGGTGATTAAAACGGAGAATAAAAGATTAGGGGCTACAGAGACAGATGAATAGAGACAGAAAGTCAGAGGTGGTTGAAGTAGACAAGTTATTTACTGTAGTAAATGTACTAAACAGTTAAAAATGCTCAAGTAAAGTTGAAGTACGGCTTATATATTTTACACGTTACTTGTACTAACTAGTTAAAGCGAGTTAGAGAAAATGTACCCTTAATCTCTGACTATTAATAATAAAACGTTTTGTTTTTCCCTGTTAGCCAATGGGAGTGCAGATTTTGTTTTGACATGTAGAGAAATGACTGATTAATTCTGTTTGAATTGATAGAATATCAACACTTTCAATAGACAGAAGTTTACTTTCTAATTAACGTTACCTCAGACAGATGCATTGGACCTGACTGGACTTGGAAACAATTTCTCCAATTAGTCCAGCTTCTCCCAGGTAAGGTTGAGAGCAAGATGAGACTGAGACAGCTCGTTTATGGTCTCAAGACCACTAGAACACCAGTATTTGTACTTTAGTTGTACTTTACTACTTATCACCGTCTACAGAAAGTACTATATATAGTAGACGTGAGGAAGGGTTAGAAATAGGAAGAGGGTTAAAGCAAATGTATTTAGATAAACAGTAATGTTCAGGGTGAAAGAAAGAATCAAAGTAAATTTAGGAGACGAGCTATAGTTCAGGTGTAACCCATGGTTTGAGACCAAAGCCAGCTTTGAATTGTTAAAAACAGCCACGGCAGTCTGAATGGTAAAGAATTAATCCAGTAAAGAGAGAAGAGTGGTGAAATAACATGTGAAAAAGAGAGAGAAAGAAAAGAGAGAAAGTTATTTACAGGCCTGGGAAGGACATGCTCTCTGCAGTGACTCAAGCTATCCCAAGAGAAGCCTTATTCAGACTGAAATGGCCAATGGGCTGCTGAAAGCATAAACAGTGTAACACACACATACACGCATACACACATATACAAGAGCTCTTATTTGTACTGTAAACTCTCAGATCCGCCCCACTCCTCTTGCACAATCATCTAGTTTTCCCCTTTCAGACATAATGGGGGCTTCAGCCGGCTATGATTTAAATTGTTTAGTTCAGCTCCTCAGCACAGTCATTTAAGCTGGATTGCACAAAGCAGCAAGACTTTCAAATCAGAGACTCGCTCCAGAGCTTCAGGTCGTTACTTGAATGAAAGCCTCAATAGCTTTTTTTCAGAAGATACATTTATTTCACTATTTATATCTCTGATGACTTCAATGGACGGTGTGGTGACTCCCCAGCAGCAATAATGCCACAGCTCCAGACTTCTTTCCACCATCTGCAAGTTTTCCACCATTTCCAAAAGACTAATCTATCTAATCTAACGGTGGAATAAGACTGGATGTACAGTAGTGTACATCCAAATAAGTCTGGTCTTATATTAGTCTAAGCTGTAATAATGGATATATGGATACTTAATCCTTGTGATTAAGGACTGGCAGGGCAGCACGGTGGCTCGGTGGGTAGCACCGCTGCCTCACAATAAGAAGGTCCCGGGTTCAATCCCAGGGTGAAGAG
>JAUZSU010196391.1:0-11841 GCA_034780255.1 Parotocinclus maculicauda | reverse complement strand
CTGCCTTTTGCCTCATTCTGCTCACGTCTCAATACTGCCTGCTACTTTTGTTAATAAACCCTCATTGTTCTGCATCTGTCTCCTGCCTCCTCCTTTAGAGCAACTACTGACAAAAATGGTTGTCTTATTTGTTTAGTTGGGTTCTCTCCATCCAATCTTTTAGATTAGAATCACAATTTAATATTTGTGTCAAAATCTGATGATTTAGGGTTGTTTTAAACATAGATATAGACAATTCTAAAGTGTTCACAAAAATGAGCACCACTGTGAATTTTTTGTAGTATTTAGAAAAGTTTGGAAGCACAGACGGTTCAATTGACCAGTAAACATGAACACAAGTTCAGTGTAGAAAAGTTTTTTTCCCATTGTAAAGTATTCTTAGACTGCAACCACCTTATTTCGAAATTGTCCTAGTGAGTGTATGTGTCTATGCATGTGCCCTGTCTGGGTTTCTTCCTGCCTTTTGGCATCCTGTACTGCCAGTTAGGACCCCAGCTTGCCACAACCTTGAATTTAATTAAGTGGATATGGAATTGAAATAATGTGTTTTAAATGTTTCAAACAGGTTCTCCATTTTATTTTGTACAAAAATGTATTGGATATAAATCCAATATGTATATGACATTCTTCATTCTTTTATTCTTGTATGCTGGTTGCGGGAAGACTGAGGCACAAGGCACCAATCCAGCATAGGGACACACTCATACACACAACCACACACTAAGGGCACTTTAGAAACTCAAAATAATCTAATTAATAACCTTGAAATGTGGGAGGAAACTTGAGTAAACCCACACAGACAATCGGAAGACATGCAAAATCCACACAGGTCAGGATCAAAACCTGGTTGATGAAATTGTGAGGTGACTGTGTTAATTGCAGCCGTCTATGTTGACATTCTTGATTGTGGCAATTACTCAAGTGTTATAGCTCACGATTGTGGATAATTGCGGTAAAACACAGTTTCTCATAAGTAAGATAATGTTATACAACTGGTAGAGTGTGTGAACTTAAATAGGTGAACAACAGTCTTCGTGCTGGAAAACGTTTGAGAAATTCAGCTCTGAAGTATTCATAAATCAAATGTAATGGTTTATGAATAATTTGTGTTCTGAAATCAGTTTTGTCACATTTGTAGTCTAAGTAGCAGTGAAGGTACAACAGAGAGTAAAAAATGTTTATATGATGCTGCTGGCACTCCAATACTTCTACCTGCTGACTTGTTTTTTTCCCTTGTCAGGTTATCCAGCTGTTCTGTGAGGCTATTGATTCTCTGATGTTGCTCTGCTACAGTTTGTCCACTGACTTCAAAAGATCTTGCCTGCATCTCCAGCATCTAAAACATCATAACCGCTACAATCACTTTTTTATACATCAAAACAACAAAAACACTTGTTGGTTGCACATTTATTTGTAAAATTTGTTAGAGAACACTGGTGATTAAATTGATAGATACTGTACATATGAGTATAAGGATACTAATATAGGTAGCAAGATTTACACTCAAAAATACACCTGTTCTCTTAGTTGCTGTATCTCCTCTTTCTTCTCCTGGATATCTTGTGCCAAATTGGAAAGCTTCTGCCTTATATTTGGATCACTTTTGCTGTTCTGAGAGAGCTGCAGCTGGAGTGCTGAAATCTCATCTCTCAGAGCGCTGATCACACACTCCTTTTTCTGAGTTTCATCTTGAAATGAGAGAATACCACTCGGCTCCTCCTTACACCGCATGCAGCCTTCCTCCTGCCATGAACCATGTGAGATGAGACCAAAGCTTTAATATGTAACCAAACCACTGAGTTGGGAACATATTAAAAGTGGCAAACTAAATACTAAATAGATCAACAACAACAATGAAAAGCAATTGTGAGGTGACAGGTGTTTGTTTACAGCAGACTAGCACAGAGCAATAATGTGCTATGTTGGAACAATAACTAACAAATGGGACATCTGTCTTTTTATGTAGTATTTTGTATTGCCATATGCAGTACATTACATGACATACATTGCTTCAGAATGAGAAAAAGTCAGGTCTAGACCCCCAATATGATCCTCAGTGTTGACAGTCAGAAAAAAAAATCAGCAAATGACATATTCCTGGGGGAATATGTCAAACGAGACGAGAATGCCCACATTGACTGTTCAGAAGGGTCAAAACACACTAACAGTAATGGGGCATGGACAGGGTCAGATTGTCCAGCAGTTCTTGTGGGATCCTCTGCCACTCTTGCTCCAGGGCAACTTCCAGTTTAAGAAGTGTTGTGAAGGCATTGGACAGATGCCAGATGTCTTCCCAGTACATCCCAAGCATGTTTAGGACACAATGATTGTCAGGCTGCAAAATGAATTGTGACTTATCAGTAGAAGAGGACAGATCGTGGAGCAAAAACAGTAATATGTATCGTATTGTGAAATTTGTGTATCGTTTACCCCTACTGGGCATGCAGTCAAACACAATGGAGCCAATTTTGTATGGTCTGGGTGCATATCCATTAGGGGTGAAACGATACACAAATTTCACAATACGATACATATTGCTGTTTTTGGTTCATGATACGATACATTTTCGATACAACATGGAGAAAAAAAAAATTTAATTTCTATTTATTTTATTTATTTATATATTTTATTTTTTTTGATGTAGAGGTCACAGAGACCAATACAAACTAATTTTTTGGTAAGGATGACTGGCACTAAAAGTTTTCATAGAAATGAGTGCAAGATGGAATTTTATAACGAGGCTCAATTACCAGCAAATTGTGGAATCCAGGATCATCTACAACAGAGTAGGGCTGCAAATCCGAAGCTATAAAGTTCCCTGTGGCGCGAGCAATATGCTTTGCCCGTTCACTATCGGCACTTAGCGGCTGCTTAAATGCTGTTGGGAGAAGCAGCTGCTACGACTCTTGTGTTTTCTCTTTGCTCCGGAAAGTGACAACTTTGGGTGGATGGTGTCTCCGCAAATGAGTTTGCATATTGGAAGTATTAGCACCGATGTTTGATACTCGTGCTGAGCAAAGTTTACGCAGTTACTGTTTTGTCCACCATTCTTTGCCCGTCATTGTTGTAACTGTCTAGGAAACCAAAATATTTCTAAACAGCAGATGGATGTGAGGGTGATTTTGGTTGTTCCAGCTCAGTCTTGCTCTCTCCGCTAGCCATTTCACAGTCAGCTAATCATCCGGCAGGCTAACCAAAACAATAGCATGACGTTTTTCCCCCAGTAGCTCGAAACACTGCTCGGGCATCATAGTAACACACCTGTTATACACCGTGTCACTAAATGTCGTATGACACTACAGTACACCTCAGAACTCTCTTCTGCTCTACTGATGGCTGCAACTCTGTAGTGTGAGTTGAGAAATGACACAGCAAATTACAAAAAAATCTTAATGTATTCGATTCACAGCTCGTATCGTGACACCCCTAATAGAAAGGTGTCATTATATATTGCATGTAATCTCCCAACTATATCCCTACAAGATACGTAGCCAGGTCTAATAACATTTTTAGAAAATATATACAGTGGTGCTCGAAAGTTTTCTGTATTTTTGCATAAATATGGCCTAAATAATTGGGGAAAAGGTTACAAAACCATCTCTAAAGAGTTTTGACTCCATCAATCCACGGTCAGATAGCTTGTGTACAAATGGAGGAAATTCAAGACCATTGTTACCCTCCACAGGAGTGGTCGACCAGCATAAATCACTCCAGTGTAATAGTCGGCGAGGTCACAAAGGACCCCAGGGTAATTTCGAAGCAACGAAGGCCTTTCTTACATTAGCTAATAAGGGTGTCACAAAAAACTTTGCTCAACGCGAGTATCAAACATCGGTGCTAATACTTCCAATATGCAAACTAATTTGCGGAGAAACCATCCAAACACGTCACTAACCGGAGCAAAGAGAAAACACGAGTCGCAGCAGCTGCTTCTCCCGACAGCATTTAAGCAGCCGCTAAGTGCCGAAAGTGAACGGGCAATAGGGAAGTTTATAGATTCTGATTTGCAGCCCTACTCTGTTGTAGACGATCCTGGATTCCGCAGTTTGCTGGGGGTAATTAAACCTTGCTATAAAATTTCATCCCGCACTCATTTCATCCAGAAAGTAATGGTGGCACTTTAAGGAACACTTAAGGAAACAGGATCAAATTGTAAATAAACTGCTGTGTTTTTTTTTTCTATGAAAACTTCTGGTACCAGTCATCCTTTCCAAAAATTGAGCTCTACATCAAAAAACATAAAAGAGAAATAAAAATGATTTTCTTTCTCCATGTTGTATCGAAAATGTATTGTATCGTGGAGCAAAAACAATATGTATCGTATTGTCAAATTTGTGTATCGTTTCACCCCTATTAGCTAATGTTAATGTTCATGAGTCCACCATCAGGAGAACACTGAACAACAAGGGTGTGCATGCCAGGGTTCCAAAAAGAACATTGCTGCTCGTCTGCAGTTTGCTCTTGGTCACACAAGATACAAGCAAAGATTCACATACTTTTGCCACTCACAAATATGTAATATATATGTAATATATGTAATAAATATGTATTAATTTTCCTCAATAAATAAATGACCTAGTATAATCTTTTTGTCTCATTTGTTTAACTGGGTTCTCTTTGTCTACTTTTAGGACTTATGTGAAAATCTGATAATGTTTTAGGCCATATTTATGCAGAAATATAGAAAATTCTAAAGGGATCACCTACTTTTAAGCACCACTGTACCAGTTGAGTAGCTATGGCTGACACGTTCTGCTTAGGTTATTGCTTATTTTGTACTAATATGAGGGTTTTGTCTACTAGGAAGAATACATATAACTTCTGCAACTCCCCGTTTTCTTATTTTCTCCATAGTTAATACTCTTTCCCTGGTCCTTTACTGTGTGTGGATTCCATTGGCGGAGTGAGCGGACAACAGAGAACATATCTGAACTGTCTTAATTTTTGGGAGTTGTGCGAGTTTGAGTTGTGCGAGTGTGAGTTTCAGCATTGTAGCTCCATTTTCCCTGGTTCCAGACATTAACACACACACACACACCCTGCAGGTATTTATAGCCCAGTCATCCTCACGCAAGTGTTTTAATGGTATGGATGTTTGGTGTATATAAAACCATTATGCTTTAGGATTAAATTGCTATTGAGAATTGTCACTGATCTTGGTAATGGTTACCAAAATATTGGTATTATTACAACTGTATTTGGGCCATTTTTATTTTGAAACGTTTACTGGTTGCAAACCCAGCCTGGGTTCTGTACATAGTATCTTCGGACCTACTGTTTAAATCATCCCCATCTTACCACTGATCCACATGAGCTGCTTTAGTGCCAACTCTAATACTGGTGATATACTTGCTCTTAACCACTTGTATGCATGCGCATCATGCCTTGCTTGTTCTGCGTTTGCTTTATGTGTCGGTTGTCCACATCTTCAGAAATTAACGTGACACGTGCGGAAGGTAGGCACTCTGCAGCAACAGATACAGCAGAAAAATATGTCAAAATAGCTGGTGAGAGATCGGTACACTTTTAGGACTGGATGTGGACAAATTAAAAAATTAACAGAAATAAGTCAAAGACCGTTATCTACATGCTAAATTAACATATTGGGTTAGTGTTGATGGCTAAACAGTATTGTGAATCACTGCTCCACTGACACCTATTTTCCACTAAATAATGCGGTAGCATCATAGCATTACAAGTCTGGCATAAAAAAATAGGTGTGCCCTCTAGCAGAGTCCCCCAGTAACACACGTAATGCATCCACAAGTATGTGACCAACTATGTTCATGATGCAGCTGGTTATCTAAGCGAATGCATGGTTAAACGACAAGTATATTTCCGGCTTAAGCTAGAAAATGTACACAAATGTTGAAATGTTAGTTGACTAATTAAGGCATACAAACAGTGAATGTGAATGTATTTGTATAAGTGTGAAATGTGAACAAGTATAGTAATGGGCATGGGTAGCTTCATGGAGAGCCAGTTGTGTCTGCACATGGTACCTGACTCAGCTGGAAGGTACCCCTGAACATCAAAATGTTGCTCTCTTTTGTGGCTCTTTTTCTATGGGTCAGCCATTGGGTTTAACATTTTGTGGAGGCACCATTTCCATTAATTATAGCCAGCTGTCTGACTTTTGATAAACCTTTGCCAATTCATTCTTGCGGAAATGTTAAAGTTAACTCAAATCTTGTGTTTTGTGGGAGTGGACTGCACTATTCAAGTTTATACACAGATTTTTATCCAATAGCTCATGTCCTTCATGTCCTAAAGCAATTGCGTTGTTTTTAGTGTTTTTCATGGCAGTATACTAGAATTGAACCATCATAAAGACCATAAAACACCTTAAAGATCTTTTAAAACATGGCAGTCAATGGTAGAATCCATTGTCTCTTTAATCGTGATCAATTTCCCAGTCCACGCTTGTGTTGTGTTTGGTTTTTGCCAAGCATAGTGCTAGTGCTTGGATTTCATTTTTGGTTCAAGTCCTAGTCTCATCAACATTTTGTCACCAATAGTGAAATTCAGAGTAGCAGTTTTCAGAATAAACCTTTTCCTTGTCACCCTGCCATATGGTCAGCTTTTATTAAAGACTTTGAGATTGTTGTTACAGGCACAGACTGATCAAACCCATCCATGAAGAAACTGTAAGTCTTTTAAACTTGTCACTGGTCTCCTGACAGCAATACTCAGCGGTATAGTTAAAATCTCTGAAATATTTCTGCATGGCTTTCCAAAAATGTATCTTTCCAAACTTTTATCATGAAGAGATTTTAAAAGCAGCTTTCTAACCATGGTGAATTATTTGTGTTACCATGCAGTTCTCACTGAACAACCAGTGTTATTCTGAAGTAATCAAAACTGAGGGGACAACATTTTCTGAGTGTGTTGATGATTGTAATGATTGTGAGAAAGTTTATAATATCTGTAAAACTTATCCAAACCAGGTATTTTCCTATACATTTGAATAACTGATCAGAAGTAAAATGTTGATAGTACAGGTTTAATACAGATGAAAACATGGACAATAGATTCCATTTATTTAATTTATAATTTCCATCTTGTGACAGAAGGTAAGAGTTTGGTATAGGTGTTATGATTTTCAATAGGGACTGTAATTATGCTTCAACAGGAAATCCTTAGTAGAACTTTCAATTACATCTAGGAATAATACTTGTAGAATCAATTTATCATTAAATATCAGTATAAATCAGAACAGCTGTGAATATAATCTAACCTAAAGAGTCTGTCAACTCCCAAAGGTGCTTTAAACTCATAGGGTTGCCCATTTTGCCTCTGGCAGACCAGTTTGCAGTTTGCTTTGTCTGGCTGCACGAAGACAGATAATGAGCAAAGATGCCATTTTTAGTTGACCATGGCATTATAGGTGTACACTGCCAGGTGCTGGATAATGCAAGTAAATTATTCATTACTGTGTGGAATGTTCTGGTAGTGCTACACTTACAGGAGAAGCTCACTGACGCTGCAAATGTTAGAATCTCAGCACTCTTTTTACATTTCACATTTTATACTTTCTGTCATTTGAAACTTGCTATTGTTTTTAACAAATTGGATAATTGTATTGTCAATGGTCAATTCCAAATGTAATGTAACTGACTATGCATTGTCAAGTACAAAACAGGTTGCCTTGCTACTATTAATTCCTTCATCTTGCTGGTTTCTTCCTGAAATTGTTCAAGTCTGTGTTGTCACTCAGCTCCTTCTGAATAGATAAAGAGGTTGAATCAGACGAATGGACATACACAGTGTAACAGCGGATCTATTGTTCAGCAGTGTGGATATTTAATAATGCATGCTGCTTGGTCAGGCTTTATTATTGATGATGGGAAGCTTATAGTAGTACTTGTTCTCAAGTCACTAATTTTCCAAACCTTTTCTTAAATCTAATTTTTTTTTAATTGCTTTGTTACCATTGTTTTAGAACACTTACTGCGTAGGCCATTTTGCCATAATGTTATGACTGGCAGCACAGAAAGGTAGAGCAAAACAGTCTCACTACAAACCAGGATTTGTACACAAGATCAAACAGGAATTATCAGTAACACAATGCAAAACAGCAACGAAACTTTAAAGAGTTGGAATTAATGAATGGTGTTTAAATGTCCAATTGACGAACCCAACAAAACACTGTAGCTCCTTGGTGGAAGTAGGTTAGGGCCACTCCTGTACTTCTGCCCGTACTAAACAGCAGAGTTTGTACACAGGATCCGAAGTCGGAGAACAGTCACTAAATTTAAATGTCCATGAGTGTAAGCAGCTGAGTGTGTGAGTAAATACAGTGCTGGAGTGAAGCGTGCTGGGAGTTAGAATTCAGAAGTTATGGAACCAGGATCATGACACATAATTACTGTATGCCAAATATAGCAGTGAGGATTTAACAATAATTTGTCAGAGTGGAACTAGTTATTTTCTTATCTTAGCTAGACATGACTGACTTGTGTTTGTGTTTTGTTCCTTTGTTGAGAGTTTATAACCAGAATCTAACAAATCTCCAGCAGGTGCTAAAGCAGTGTTCCATTTATTTCAGTTATCAGGAGACCATGTGCCTCTTAGGACTTCCTGCTGAGTTTGACTTTGACTTTGATTTGTGATCATATACTGATTTAACTGCAAAGTTTAGGTCAGCATTGACTCCAGTAGCCACAGACTTTATCCGGTCATTGAATTGCCACAGCAAATCTACCAAGCTGTAGTAGAATGATAGCAACACACTAGAATAGATAAATTGTGCTATATAGCCAACTATGCCATTTTATTTATAGCAGGTGTGAAAAGGCCATTACTATAAATAGGTACCCATTAAGGGCCAGGTGAAGTAAGAACTTGAGGCCTGCTTGTTGGTACAAGGATGAGGTCAGTGTGAGATGCCATGTCTGGGTGAGGCACTCGTGCACAGTGATTATTGACACAGTATTGCTCAGCAACATCATTTACCCTGACAGTGGAAGGAAGTGACAATTTCTGTTTCAGAGGATAAGCAATGATATGTGACAAGTTCTAGCCCACAAATCAGAAGTGACAGGACCCCTCACTTCATAATTGCTTTTCTCCAACAATTATCTTTCGTGGCACTGCTAAACATCAAAAGCAGAAGCAGAAGTGAGGACAGCAGCATAATTTTATGGGCAATATTTTAGAATTGCATTGATATTTGCCTTAATAAAAATGCACCAATACATTCAAATACTGATGATATTAGAAGCAAAGAATTGACTATCAGTGAACACCTGATACTGTAGTAAATACTGACATTGTCATAGCAACCAAGCCTGCTCTGTGCAGGTACTGTTGCAGAATTTCGCTTAGCAGACAAATGGATGTTGTGGATATGAGAAGGTATTTTAACAGTCAATAACAAATTAACACACAGGGATGATAAAGTATGTGAAATATTACGATAAATGATATGATATGATAACATACCAACATACCTTTGAATATAATATGGTACATCATATACAATCATTCACTGTTGGGATTGTATATGGCAGGTTTTCTCCACACATACTGCTTAGAATTAATGCCAAAAAGTTCAGTCTTTGTCTCATCAGACCAGAGAATCTTATCTTATTTTTTATCTTATATCTTATTTTCATATGTCTTTCACTAAGAAGAGGCTTCTGTCGAGCCACTCTGCCATAAAACCTTGACTGGTGGAGGGCTGCAGTGATAGTTAACTTTCTCCCATCTCCCTACTGCATCTCTGGAGCTCAGCCACAGTGATCTTTGGGTTCTTCTTTACCTCTCTCACCAAGGCTCTTCTCCCACGATTGCTCAGTTTGGCTGGATGGCCAGGTCTAGGAAGAGTTCTAGTCGTCCCATGTTTTGTAACCATGGCCAGATCTGTGCCTTGCCACAATTCTCTCTCTGAGCTCCTTGGGCAGTTCCTTCGACCTTCTGATTCTCATTTACATTCTTATGTAGACAGGTGTGTGCCTTTCCTAATCAAGTCCAATCAGTTCAATTAAACATAGCTGGACTCTAATGAAGGAGTAGAACCATCTTAAGAAGGATAAGAAGAATTGGACAGCTTGTGAGTTAAATATGTGTCACAGCAAAGGGTCTGAATACTTATGACCATGTGATATTTCAGTTTGTATTTTTTAATAAATTTGCAAAAATTTCTACGTCTGTTTTTTTTCTGTCAAGATGGGATGCTGAGTGTACAACAGGAGTCTGAATACTTTCCGTACCCACTGTATATATATATAGTGTCACATGCAGATCTTTGGACTTTTAAAACTGTGATGTTATTGCTCTCAGTGATTAGATCAATTTTGCTTCTTTTTTGTGTGCAGGTATTTAATACCTACGCAAACGAGGATTATGATCGCAGGAATGAGGAGGTGGATCCTGTGGCATCCTCAGCAGAATATGAACTGGAGAAGAGAGTGGAGAAATTGGAACTTTTCCCAGTGGAGCTAGAAAAGGGTGAATTTTGTCCACAACACTATAAAGTGTGGCGCTTCATTATACATCTTCATAAATGTCAGGGTAATCAGGAACTCCATGGTGTTGCAGCTGTATGGGAAACTACAGGTCTAAAGTGACTGTGTTCAATATCATGCTTCCTCATAAAAAACACAAACTATGCACACCTTGCCTATCCCAGATCTCTAGTCTATATACTTTTAATACCCATGGTCATGGCGTTTTATTATTATTATTATTATTATTATTATTATTATTATTATTATTATTATTATTATTATAAACTCGTAGCAATGTGATAAATGAAGGGAGGCCATTTGTGAACTCAAAATCACCACAGTGTCTCTCTGTTTATAGTGCATTCTCCATAGAACTCCATAAGGTCGCAGAATGTTACAGAATGGAGTGATACTTGGTGACTTACATGTTCTCATTTAAAAAAGGACAGAAAGTATAAGTAAGACCTACAACCATCACTTTACCCCATATCCCCACTATTAAAGTATGAAAATAGATTTTTTTAAACCTTCTCAAATATTGTGATTTAAAAATAATTTTAATCAGAAGTTTTTATGCACAAATATTTAACAACACTAAACTATAAAAAGTTACGGACGGTATGGAAATGAAAAAAAAAGCAATGGTCGTTTACTTTTACTTTTATATCAGTGCAGAGAGCATGATCCTGAGATATTTTGTGTTGTCGACTTTATTTTATTTGTTAATAAACAGCCATCCCAGCAATTCAGGCCTCAAAAGCATGTAAAAAATAGAAGTTGGAACTGGAAAATTTAGGGTTAATAATGAATAATGATGTAATTTCAAACAGGTGACATCAACAGGTCATTGTAATCATGATTTGGTACAAAACCAGTATCCACAAAAGGCTGAGCCTCTGAGGAGCAAGTATGGACAGAGGCTCTCCAGTTTGTCAACAAATGTGTGAGAATGTTTTAAGTATTTCAATAATTATGTTAATCAAATAAATATTGAAAGGGATTTCATCTCGCTCTCTCTACAGTGCAAAATATTATTAAACAATTCAAGGAAGTTGCAGTATTTTCAGTCCGTAATGGGCAAGGGCACAAGCCTGAACTGAAAATCCGTGATCTCTGATCTCTCTGATAGCACTGCATCAAGAACAGTCATTTAGCAATAGTTGTTTTTACTTTGTTCCACTCTCTTTTAGAAATATTTGAACATATTATTATGGATATTTAAAATAAGATAAGATAAGATAATCCTTTATTAATCCCGCAATTGGGAAATTGCAGTGTTACAGTAGTGCAGAGGACAGAACAGAAGAAATGTAAAAAATACTTAAAAATCTAAAACTAGAACAAAAAAAAGAAACAAAAAAGACCAGGTATGCTTTGTTGTAGGTAGTGA